>PVKH010029910.1:0-12578 GCA_004027955.1 Chaetophractus vellerosus | reverse complement strand
CACAAGTACACCCTACCACCTTATCATAGATTTTACCCATGTGGGCATTAACTCAAAACCTTCTTCTCCCTTTCTGTCTCCTATAAACCTAACTTCCAGACTCTACCTCTGTGAGTCTGCTTACTTTGCTTAACTCATATCAGTGAGGTCATGTAATATTTGTCTTTCAGTGCCTGGCTTGCTTCACTCAACATAAGGTCTTCAAGATTCATCCATGTTAACCCGTGTGTTAATACTGCATTCCTTCTTGCAGCTGTATAATATTCCATTGTATGTGTATATGACAATTTATTTATCCATTCAACTGTTGATGGACATTTGCATTGTTTCCAAATTTGGCAATAGTAAAGAATGCCCATATGAACATTGGTGTGCATGTATATGTTCATATCCCTGCTTTCAATTCCTCTGGGTATGTACTGAGCAGTGGGATTGTGGGATCATATGGCCATTCTCTAGTTAGCTCCCTAAGGAACCACCAAACTGTCCTCCAAAATGGCTGCACCATTCTACATTCCCACCAGCAGTGGAAAAGTGTTCCATTTCCTCCACATCATCTCCAACACTTGTAGTCCTCTGTTTATATATTAGCCTCCAGTCTAATGGGTGTAAGATGATGTCTCATTGTGATTTGGGTTTGCATTTCCCCTAGACATTGAGCATCTTTTCATGTGCTTTTAAGCCATTTGTATTTCTTCTTTGGAGAAATTTCTATTCAATTAGAAATTTCTATTTCAAGTAGGCCATTTTTTAAATGGGTTGCTTGTCTTTTTATTTTTGAGGCATAGGATTTCTTTATATATCCTGGATATTAGGCCCTTATCAGATATATGGTTACTAAATATTTTCTCCCATTAAGTAGGCTGCCTTTTCACTTTCTTGAAAAACTCTGTTGAGGTGCATAAGTTTTTCATTTTCAGGATGTCACAGTCATCCATGTTTACTTTCGTTGCTTGTGCTTTTGTTGTAAAGTTCATGCAACCATTTCCTAATCAAAATCCTGTAACTGCTTCTCTACATTATCTTCCAAGATCACTATGGTCTTGGCTCTTATATTTAGACCTTTGATCCATCTTGAATTAATTTTTGTCCAGGGTGTGAGATGGTGTTCCTTTCTCATTCTTTTGGATATGAGTATCCTGTTCTCCAAGCACCATTTGTTGAAGAGGGCATTCTCTACAAGAGGAGTGGGCTTGCTGGCCTTTTCAAATATCAGTTGACTGTATATGTAAGGATCAATATCAGAACTCTTAAATTGGTTCCATTCATTGGTGTGTCTATCCTTGTGCCAATACCATGTAGTTTTGGCCACTGTAGCTTTGTAATATGTTTTAAAGTCAGGTAGTGTGATTCCTCCAATTTCATTTTTCTTTTTCAATATGTGTTTGGCTATTTGATGCCCCTTGCTCTTCCAAATAAATTTCATATTCAGCTCTTCCAATTCAATAAAAAATGCTGTGGTGATTTTTATTGGGATTGCATTAAGTCTGTAGATCAGTTTGGGTAGGATAAAAATCTTATTGGTGTTTAGTCTTCCTTTCCATGAACAGGGAATAGTCTTCCATTTACTTAGGCCTCCTCTGATTTCCTTTGACAGTGTTATGTAGTTTTCTGTGTACAAGTCATTTATATCTGCAGTTAAATTATTCCTAAGTACTTAATTCTTTTAGTGGGATTTTTTTTCTTGATTTCCACTTCAATTTTCTCATTATTGGTGTATAGAAATGTCACTGATTTTTGCACATTGATCTAATAACCTGTAACTTTACTGAACTCATTTATAAGCTCTAGAAACTTTGTTGTAGATTTCTCAGGGCTTTTGAGGTATAGGATCATGTCATCTGCAAACAGTGAAATCTTTACTTCTTCCTTACCAATTTAGATGCCAATTATATCTTTTTCTTGACAAAGTGCTCAAGCAAGAACTTGTAACAAAATGTTAAATAGAAATAGTGAAAGTGCGCATCCTTGTCTTGTTTCTGATCTTAGAGGGAAAGCGTTTAGGATTTCACCATTGAATATGATGTTAGCTGTGGGTTTTTCATATATATCCTTTATCATGTTGAGGATGTTTTGTTCTATTCCTATCTTTTGAAGTGTTTTCTTCAGGAAAGATTGCTCTATTTTGTAGTATGCTTTTTCTGTGTCTATAGAGATGATCATGTGACTTTTTCTTTCAATTTGTTTATGTGGTGTATTGCATTGATTGATATTATTATGTTGAAAAATCCTTGGATATCAGGGATGAAACCCACTAGGTTATGGTGTATAATTTGTTTTATGTGTCATTGAATATGATTAGCAAGTATTTTGTTGAGGATTTTAGCATCTAGATTCATTGGAGAGATTTATCTATAGTTTTCCTTTCTTGTGGCATCTTTGGCTTTGGTATGCTGTGATGCTGGCATCATGGAATGAGTTGGGAAATATTCCCTACAAATCTATTTTTTGGAAGAGTTTGAGCAGGATTGGTCAGTTATTTTCAGAATGTTTGGTAGAATTCACCTGTGAAACTGGTCCTGGGCTCTTCTTAGTTGGGAGGGTTTCAATGACTAATTCTATCTCATTACTTGTGATTGGTCTGTTTAGTTCATCAATTTCTTTTTTCACCAGTGTAGGCTGCTTGTGTGTTTCTAGGATTTTTTCCATTTCCTCCAAATTATTGCTCTTGTTGGCATATTTTTTTCCAAAATATCCTCTTATGATACTCTTTATTACAGTGTGGTCAGTGGTGATATCCCCTTACTAGTTTCTCATTTTATAATTTGCATCTTCTTTTTTTCTTCTTCATTAGAATAGCTAAGGGCTTGTCAATTTTATTAATATTCTCAAAAAAGCAGTTTTTGAATTTATTTTTTCTAGTGCTTTCTTATTTTCAATTTCATTTGGCTCTGCTCTAATCTTTGTTATTTCATTCTTTTTACTTTTTTGGGGGTTAGTTTGTCATACTTTTTCTAATTCCTCCAGATGTGCGGTTAGGCCTTTGATTTTAGCTCTTTCTTCTTTTTTAATATAGGCATTTGTCACTATATATATCCCTCTCAGTACAACTTTTGTTGCATCCTATAGGTATTGATATATTGTATTGTCATTTTCATTCATCTCAAGGTAGTTACTTATTTTTCTTCTGTGATTTCTTGGCCCATTGTTTGTCTAACAGTGTGCTGTCTAACTTCCTTATTTTTGTGCCTAATCTGGTTCTCTGCCCCTTAGTGATTTACATTTCATTCCATTGTGGTCAGAAAAATTACTTTCTATAATTTCAATCTTTCTGAATTCATTGAGAATTGTTCTGTGGCCTGACATGTGGTCTATCCTGGAGAATGATCCATGTGCAGTTGAGAAGAATGTATATCCTGCTGTCCTGCTGTATATGTTTGTAATGTTCTGTGTATGTCTCTTAGGTCCCGATCCTCTAATATATTATTCAAGGTCTGTGTTTCTTTATTGATTCTCTGTTGAGGTGTTCTGTGTATTAAAGTCTCCTACTATAATTGTAGAGGAATCTATTTTTCCACTTAGTTTTTTCAATATTTGCTGTATGTATTTTGAGGCACCCTGGTTAGGCACATAAATGTTTATCATTGTTCTTTCTTATTGACAGATTGCCACTTTTATTTATATATAGTGTTCTTGTTTGTCTGTTACAAAGAAAAAATAGTTTTTCATTTAAAGTCTATTTTGCCTGAATATTAGTAGAGCAACTCTCACACTTTTCTGTTTATTGTTTGCATTTAAAATTGATTTCCAACCATTCACTTTGTCTGCTTGCATCCCTGGGTCTTTTCTTGTAGACAGCATATAGATGGGTCATATTTCCTTATCTATTCTGACAATCTGTGTCTCCTGAATGGAGAGTTTAATCCATTAACATTCAATGTAATTCCTGTGAAGGAATTACTTATATTAGCCATATTCTCTTTAGATTTATGTATGCCATTAGTTGTTTTTCTTTCTCTTTTTGTCTTTTTGTTATTCTGACATTCTCCTCCAACTTTTTGTCTCTCCTTTTTCCCCCTTTCAACCTGCAGAACTCCCCTTATTATTTCTTGAAGGGCAGGTTTCTTCTTTACAGATTCTCTTAATTTCTGTTTATCTGTGAATATTTTCAACTCTCTATCATTTTTGAATGCCAGTTTTGTTGTATGGAAACTGTTTGGCTGGAATTTTTTTTCTTTTAGCACCTATGTCATACCAGTGCCTTCTTGCCTCCATGGGTTCCAATGAGAAATCAGCATTAAATCTTATCAAGCTTCCCTTGTATGTGATGGGTCTGATTTCTCTTGCTGCTGTCAGTATTATCTCTGTGAATTTGACAAGTATTATCTCTTGATCAATTTGACAGCATTATCTCTTGGTCAATTTGACAAGTATATGTCTTGGAGTAGGTCTGTTCTTATTTATACTCTTTGGGGTATGCTATGTTTCCTGGACATTTATGTCCATGTCCCTCAATAGAGGTGGGTCATTTCAGCCATTATTTCCTCCAGCACTCCTTCTGTCCCCTTTTCCTTCTCTTCTCCCTTTGGGATGCTTATAATGTGTATGTTTGCATGTTTTGTGTTATTTAAATCCCTAAGCCTCTGCTGGATTTTTTTCTGACTTTTCATACATCTGTTCTACTATCTGTCTGATTTCAGCTGTACTCTAGCTGATTTTTCCTCTGCCTGTTCAAATATATTCTTATGTGCTTCTAGTATATTTTTTATTTTTGCATTGTGCCATTCAGCACCATCATATCTGTTATCTTTGTATATATGTTTACAATTTCTTCAGTATGTTCTCCCAGTGTCTTCTTAATATCCTTAATCTCTTCCTTCACTTCATTAAGTTGATTCATGATATTTGTTTGGACATCTCTGATTAGTTGCTCCATGTTCTGCACCTCCTGCTGTTTTTTAGTTTGTTCATTTTACTGGGTCATGTCTTCCTGTTTCTTAGTATGGCTTGTAATTTTTTGTTGGTGTCTAGGTATCTGTTTATCTTAATGAGTTTATTCAGTTGATTATCTTCTATTTCTATTCTAGGATTTTATTTTGTTGTTTTTTTGTGTGTGTAAGGTGTCACTTGGACAATTTGTTCCTCTTATTCTATTTCCTTGCTGTTGTCTATGCTCCCTGGCAAAAATAATTAGGACCAGAGAAAAAGAATGAGAAAAGTAAAGAAAAAATTATAGTAATGATAATAAAAGGTAGGAGAGAAAGCATACAAGACCTAAGAAAATAAATAATTAATGTGAGTAAGTAGTAGAGTGGAATAAGAACAAAAATGTGGATTAGAAACAATGAAATGAGAAACCAAATACAGAAAAATATATAGAATGAATTAAAGGGCTAGAGATGAGAATAGAGGAAAGGAAAACAGAAAAAAGATAAAGAGCACATGAGAGAGAGAGAGAGAGAGTGAGAGATAGAGAGAGTGGTGGGGGGGGGAGAAACAGGAAAAATTGAGGACCAAACAAGAAAGAGGTGGAATGAAAGAGCAACAACAGAAAACAAGATAGGAAAATGAAGGAAAGAAAAGAAATAACGTAGGTAGAAAAAAATCAATAAAGAAAGAAAAGAGAAACAAAGAAAAGAGAAAGACAACAAACAAGAAACAAGACAGCAGCAACTAATAAAAAAAAGAGAGAGAGAAAGAAGAAGGCAAAACAGTCTTCCCTAAACAGTCTTCCCTCTTATACCCCTAAGGAGCATCTCTGGCTGCTAGTGTTCATCAATCACTATCTGCAGGTTTTGGACCAGATTTTAGTATATAACATAAGGTGGGGGGGAAGGAACCTTTTGTTTTTAAATTTAAGAGATCCAAGAAAAGCTAAAACAAAAAGAATGTATATATGTTCCCTGTCCTGCAGGTTCAGCTGGATTTCTGATAACTGGGGGGATCACTTCTCTAAAAAGAGCCTGGAATCCAACCAGGGACCTTGTATATGCTAGTTGGGAATTACTCCACTAAGCTAAACTGTCTCCTTAGGTTAGTTAGGCTTTCATAAAGCTATCTGCCCCCTTTCCCTTGGGTAGGTTAGATTCCTGGTAGTTTGCCAGATCCCTGCTGAATAGGCACCTGTCTGTTCTGCCCCCTCTGTAATCTAATTCCTCTCTTTACCTTGGCAGCTAGGCATGACAGCCTCCCTGAGAAGATTCCCCTCCCCTCTCCCTTCCCAGATTGGGGTCCCTTCTGAGACTCAGAGGGGGCTCAGCTGTCCAAACTCACTGCACAGAACTACTCTCCAACCTCCCAGACCCCTCTTCCTCCCAGCTAATGTTCCCTCACACTCCATTTGGAGCAGCAAGCCAGGGACTCCATCTAGGATATTTGTCCTGAGGGTGGGGTATATGTGCTGTTTCCAGCCACAGGGGTGAGCAACTTGTGGTTTTCCTTTGTATTCTTTAGCTTTCCAGTACCATCTTAGATGATTCAGAGCACCTTCCCATTCTATATATATCCAAAGCAGCTCCTTTAGATAGATAATCTTGTGGTTCCATCCCTGCCCCTGAAAAGGCAGAAGGGTCAGTGACCCTCAGCCTCTCCAGGCAACTGCAGCAGCTTTCAACCTGCATGGACCAGACTGTTGGACACATTTCTGATTCCATCCCCACCCTGACAGGGCAGGAGGAGAGAGAGTGCACCCTTAGCCTGTCTGGGCAACTATTAGTGACCCTTTTTTGTTGAATATTTGCTTGGTTGATTTAAATCTTGGAATATTTTCTTGATTTTCATTAAAGCTGATTCTGACAGGTTTTGCTCATACTTCCAGTGTTTCTGTGGGGGATTAGGATTTTGGAGGACCCTAATCTGCCTTTTTTTAAATTGATGTCTCCCTAACCTTGTGTCTATTCATGGTTTTGACTTATGATTCATTTTCTTTTCTTGATATAGTTCTGTTAATATTTTATATTTCTTTCTTTTCAGTTTTTTATTTTTTATTTTTAATGAAGCTTGAGATTACATAAAAATATAGATTTATTAGATAAGTTTGAGTATATATGTGTGTTTTTAAGTTTCAGTATATTTTAAAGTAAATCTGGAATTCTCTTCTGGGACATTCCTGTCTACTTTTTTTTATGACATGTATCTTTCCCCAATTTGTTACATAAACTTTTGAGTTTTTCTATATCAATGGAGGAACAGACATTCTCAATTCAAATATAATCAATATTTTCCATTTTAGATTGTGTTTTACTTTTTATATGATAGATTCCTAGGCTGGTATCCTGAAGATATTATCCAATCTTAGTATCTAAGCCATTATAGTTTTGACCTTCATTTCTTGTTCTTATACTACATCATTTGTGCAGAGTGAAAGGCAGGAGTGAAATTTCCTTTATTATCAATGAATATCCAGCTTCCCTATCACCATTAACTGAAAATACATATACTACCATACAATATCTTTATCATATATTTTGTTCCTAAATGAACTTTACTGTAGTTGTGTACTTTATTCTGTTGTTGATTTCTTTGTTTATTTCTTCACTCATACCACATATGTGCATATATTAGTGAGGCAAAGGGGTGCCTTTGCAATATACCGATAATTGGTTGGTTTTCATAAAGGGTGTTTATTTGGGGTCAAAGCTTACAGTTACCAAGCCATAAAGCATAAGTTTCTTCCCTCACCAAAGTCCATTGTCACATGTTGGAGCAAGACAGCTGTTGATGTTTGCCAGGGTTCAGGCTTTTTGGGTTCCTCTCTTCCTGTGGCTACATTTCTCTCTGGGCTTAGCTTTTCTATTTCCTCCACAAGGCCAACTGTAGACTATCAGGTGAATGGCTTTTCTTGTCCTGGGGCTTTCTTTCCAATATCAGACCTGCTTCTCAAAAACTGCTTCTCAAATCTGCTTCTCTAATCTGTTCCCTCTGTCTTTGCCTTGCCTTTTATACTTGAGACCACACCCACCAAGGAGTGGTGCTCAATGCCCTACTGGCATGGCCCAGTTAATGCCCTAATCATAACCTAATCATGCCCAGATTAGCAGATCAGTTTACAAGCATGATTCAATATCAATTTTTGAAATTCATACTTACATCAAACAGCTACAATGCACATGAATTTAACGTCAATTACATTTTGGGAAATGATAATCTAAATTGGAAAAATATATATTTTGTTCTCCACTTGTTATCCTTCAATGAAAGCACATGGTAGAGGTTGAATTTTTGGTATGGATTTTTTGAAATTGGATATTATATTTTATAAAAAGGAAAAGGAATAGACAATGCTGTAGGGAAATGATTATTGGAAGCATACTGTATATTCATTAAATATTGGATAGTACTGCATTAATGGATAGATTTATGACTTTAAGAGTAATAAATATCAAGTGATGTCTTTGCCTTGAAAGTTGGTTTTCAACTAAGGAGTTGAATATAAGTGATAGGTATTTTATATGATTGTTCTATGATTGAAATTTGCACCTTTTAGGTAATCAATATTGATGTAATTAGAATCCATGTGTTTCAAGAGTCATGCCCAACAGTAACTTCAAGGAAATGAATAAATAATAATGAATATTAGGTTACTTTGTTGAAGAAACTTTAACACTCTAAATTTATTCAATAGTCATCAGGGTACGCTAATTATATATTGTTGATCATATATGGTAGAAACTAATATATTCCAAACCACATTTAGAATTCATTTACTAATTATAAAAATAGTCTTAATGTAAACACTGAAGGATACTGGGGTTTACCATGTTTCTCTCTCTGATTGTGGGTTTAAGAGCCAAACATATGAGAACTTCTTTGAAACATCTTATCATTCTGCCATGAGAAGAAGTAACATCCCATGTGCAGGCTGCTCCAATATCCTGAGCAGAGAATGTGGATAATATGTGGGCAAAGAATGTGGGCATCATCTGTGGATCAAAATCATAGCCATCACAAAATGGACATATGCCATAATTAGGAAATCTTTGTTGCACTCAGCACAAACATTTTTCTTACTGTAATGAAAACTAATCTTAGTTTGCTAATACAATATCTAATGGTTTTCCAGAGAAGCTGTAGCAATTTATGTACACATACTATCAATATTTCCACATGTTTGTTCCATATCATCACCAATGATTGGTGAATCCAGATATATTTTTTCCAAACTGCCGAATATGTGGTAGTTCCAGGTGGATACACTTTTTTTATTTTCCTCATACCAATGATGCAGAATATATCGTCATGTGTAAAAGAAGATATCTGTGCTTCCCTTTCTTAAAAATTCCTAAGCCTGAAAATTTACATGTGTTTTTAAGTGTTTACATCTAATTCTGTGAGCTTTGTTTGTTTTTGAGAAAAAAAATTCAAATTGACAAATATGTTTGCATTGTGCATATTTTTCTATCTTTTCCTCCTCCCCCATCTACTCTTCTTCCTCATTATCTCCTCTGGTTTCTTCTTCTCCTCCTCCTCCTTCTAAAACATTCCTTCAAACTTCTCAAGATATCTTCAAAATTATGTTCATATTGATTTCCTCATTTCATTACATTTAATTAACTTAGAGTTGGTTTTGAGTAGGTTGAGTAAAAGGAATGTAATTCCCACTGCAATTCCTTGCTTCATCTCTCATCTGAGTGTTCATATATAGCCTCTATTCTGTTGCATCTTTCCTTGTCATTTTTTTGCCTTTTTGCCACAATATTTAGTTATTATTATTTAATAGATAGACTTCATAATCTGTTTTGGATAACTTTATTCCTTAAGAATCTTTATGCTATTTGGATTTCCTCTGCCTGTCTCTCTCTGTGTATCCATTTATATCAGACCCAGCAAAAGGGTGGAGTCCCAAACTGAGTCATGCCTCACTGACATAGTCTAATCAAAAGCCTTAATATGATCTTATCAAGTAATCTAATCAAAGGGCCCTCAACTGAATTTAATGCAATCAAATGTTATCACATCTACAGGAGTATACCAGTTTAAAAATACAATCTTTCTCTATTTTTTTTATTCAAAAAATAATCTCAAACTACCACAGCCTGTTGAATATGATTTGTTTGCATCTCATGCTAGTTCCTCACATCAGTTGTCTTTTGATGTGGAACTCTCATAGTTACTTCATTTATGTAGTGTCCTAAGACAGGGCAAGTGGGAATTCAGGGATGTACTACCTGACATTTATGATTTTTTCTTCCTCATATTTGATTCATATTTACCTAATTAAAATTAAGAATGTATTTTTAAAATTTGTTTTCCAAATTAAATGGAAAAACATATCTTTTTTACCAATACAAAGTTCATACTATTTTTAATAATCATCCCCCACTTCACATTTTCTCATACTTACCAGATTTTGGCAATCCTAATTCAGTTTCTTTGTCGGGTCTCTATGATATTCTATTTCCTAATAGTTACCCTTTTGTGCCTTTAGTTCTGAAAATTATCTTCACAAAAGTTTCCTCTCCTGCATTTGATTTTTTTCAAACATCATGTTTGTAAAGTCTGAGAAATTTATTGTTTTTTTAATTAACCCTTTGTCTTTGTGTTTTGAACCCTCTCCTTCCTTCTCTTTCCTCACTTATATATACCTCATGCAGCATTCTTAGTTTATTGAATTAAGGCACATTTAATAGCCTCACTTCCATGAAAATATTTTTTCATTATTTTGTGCAAAGGTGTAAATGTGTTTGCCTTTGTGCATATATCATTACTCTAGTGTCCCTAAAAGGTCTTTGCTTGTGTAGGAAAGGACTATGCTTTGAAGGTGGTTTCCCATGATTTGGGGTTTTAAAAGAAAATCATCACTGGACATTGTTACATTGAAACCTGTAAAAAGGCAAAATTGATTTGAGGTAAAGTGTTGAGAAAGCATCTGCAAGTTTCATAAATTCTAAGGGGGAAAGAATCGTAAATACCCACTTAAAATGATCCTCAGTATTGTATTTTTATTTTCATTAGGGCAATTTCTGGTGCTCTTGGATTGTGAATACATGCCTGATGCCACATGTAGATATGAGGAGTTGTCCTCTAATAGATTTTTCCATGATTCTATATTCACGTTTTGAGTCATTTCAGTCTACATTTTCTGCCTAGGATCACAGTCTCACCTATATATATTTTCTTGTTCCCCTTCTTAAGGATGTTTTGTAGCTGAACTGTTTTGTTCATTATGATAATTATTAGTATTGTATTAAAATAAGCTAGAAAAAGTGCATCTGTTATTAAAATATAATCACACAGAGAAACACACAAACACTACAAGACATAGTAGATAGAGGTTATATAGTAGATATGGTAGGTAGATATACTAAGGATAATGTTTTGGTAGGTAGAATATTTGACCTTGAACTGAGCATGAAATCAAATTTTATTATCTTAAATTAATGCAACTGTTGTTTTAAAATAGTTATACAGCAAATAACAAAGTAGGGTAAATGATAAGCATGCAAAAATATGAAACCCATAGGTAATTTTTCCAGGATAATTTAAAATTTATATAAAATTAGAAAGATATGTAAATAGGTAGAGTTAATTTTATAACTAATATGTGTGTGATCATTAAGTATATATGTAAATTAGGATATTCACACTTAGATTCTGTTGTTTTGTCTTTATTTGCTCAAATCCTAGTCTCCTCTAATTGAGAAATATTGTCATGGATATTACTAAACATTTAGTGCATAAATGGCTGTGGATGAGACGATTCCTTTGAAAAGTTGGCCATTTCTCTGCTGTCAAGCTAATAATTTAGAATATTCTACTTTCATGACAAACTTTAGAAAACAGAAGTATTTTCTCAATTTTCTTATATACATATCTCATGTATTTATTGTATAATTACATTGTCTAGCATTTTCAAGTGACTTTCTCAAGTTACCAACTTGGCAAATGATTATATACTTATTAAAGAAAACTAATTTAATGTATTTTATTATTGTGCAGTATATAATATATTCATTTAAATTGATGTGTTTTTCAATGAATTTTTTCTTTCAAAATTTTATTCTTCCCTTCACTTAAGATAACATTGTTGAAAATATTTTATTTTTTTTAAATTTTATTTATTTATTATATCTCTATATATTTTTTTAGGATGCATTCATTACATAAATGTTACTCAGAGATTCCAGGAGTACCCATATGCCACACCACCACCCCTCCCACAAACCCCCACATACACATCCCTAAGTGAGGTATAACGCTCTGATAGATATAAACATTTTGGGGCTTTGCCATCAAGCATAGATCACAGTTCAGGCTGTAGATGACCCTCTCTCCCATACAGTTCCGAATGATACATGATCATACAAAATGGCCTACATCCTCCATTGCAGCATCACCCATGACATTTCCCAGGTCCCAAATAAAACCCTGCATTACAAATGCTCTTCCCTCACCCTGCTCCCTAAGTCTCCAGTGACCCTGGCTCCACATAATTTTGCAATTTCTTCCATTGCATATATCACAAGTCTATAGCAGGACTCCAAAATTCCATTCTAGTCCATAGTACTTCTCCCAATCCCAAGGGGTCTGGAATGGTGATGTCCCCTCCACCACCAAATGAGAGGGGGCTTATATCCCATGGAAACAATGGAAGGTGTTATCCTGCCTGCAGCTGCAGGCTCTCTGGATTCCCCTGCATA
>PVKH010029909.1:0-12584 GCA_004027955.1 Chaetophractus vellerosus | reverse complement strand
GTATTAGGTCCAGCAAGCACTGGGCTAATTGTAATACAAGAGCATTTATGGACTTCGATCACCAGTGAGTTTACTGCATGGATGGCTGATTACATCTGCATCAATCAGGGAAATTGGATCAAGAATGGATGACGCTTTTATCCATTCAGTTGACTGCCATAAAAGGGAACTGATTTCAACATTCAGAGAGAATTTCCCAACTCGTCGTTTGACAGCCAACTTCTCCCAGAAACTCATCAAGGACCTTTCATCGGTCTTTCATCGGAGCCCCTGGCTTGCAGCCTGCCTGCGGAATCTGGACTTGTGCATCCCCACAGTCACGTGAGAGACTCTTATAAAATCTTATATGTTTAACAGATATCTCCCATTGATTCTGTTTCCCAAGAGAACCCTGTTTAGAACAGCTATAAAAGCAATATATAATCATTTGAAGAAAATTAGGATTATACCTAAGGCTTAAATAAGTAGGATAAATTTACTCATTAATATTTAGCTAAATTTCATTTCAGTTATTTTTTTATGCTTAGTTTTTTTTCTTTTGTACTGAGATCATACTGTATGAAAAATACTCTATCCCTACCTAATACAATCAACATAAGCATTTTCCTGTATCATTAAATGGCATTGTGAATACTATGTCAAAAAACACAAAATTTTGTATTGTATGAATGCACCATAATTTACCTAGACTTTCCTCCACTGTTTAACAATAATGGGTAAATAGCAAATTGAAGAGTCTTTCTAAGCAGTGGCAACACAGTACTAGGTCTTGTGTGGGACTGTTGAAGCTAGGCTTGTGGTTTCGCTGGGTTAAAGTAGTTGTTTCATGCTTGCTAGATCTACTATGTTAACTAGTCATTTGAACAAGATGGATATTTCACTGGGTGTGTGTTTTACTTTCCTAGATGCTAAAACAAATGTCATACAATGGGTTGGCTTAAGCACTAGGAATTTATTGGCTCATGGTTTTGAGGCTAGAAGTCCAAAATAGAGCTGTCTTAGTCTGCCAAAGGGCTGACAATGCAAAGTACCAAAAATGTGTTGGCTTTTATAAAGGGTGTTTATTTGGGGTAAAAACTTACAGTTCCCAGGCTGTGAAAAGTCCAATCTGAGGCACCATCAGAGGTGCTTTCTCACCAAAGTCAGCTACTGTTGATACTGGCAAGTTGCCTTGTAGTGAAGCAAGATGGCTGCTGCTGCCCAGGTTTCTCCTTTCCCTCTGGGCTTCCTTCCTCTTGTGCAGCTGCTTGGCTTTCTTCCTGATTTCAGCTGCAGGCTAGCATAGGGCTTGTCTCTTAGGGCTTGCTATATCAGTCTCTGTTCTGCTCTCTTCAGCTGTAAGCTATCAGGCAGATGGCTCATCTCTCCCTGGGGCCTCAGCGGTTTGAGCCTTCTCCTTTCTGTCACAGGACGGGATCAGAAATGACAGAGCTCTCTCTTCCTGTGTGTCTGTCTGTCCGTGTGAGTCCATTTACATAAGATTCAGCAAGGGGGTGGATACTACGTAGTAATCTGAGTCACACCTCATTAATGTAGTTGAATCAAAGCCCTAAAGTGATCTTATCAAGTAATCTAATCAAGGGATCCACAGCTGAATTTAATGTAATCAAAAGGTATCATACCTAGAGGAATAGATTAGTTTACAAACATAATCTTTCTGTTATTGGGATTCATAAAATAATTTCTAACTGCCACAAGAGGTGTCAGCAAGAAGATGCTTTCTCTCTGGCCTTCTGGGGCTGGCTGCCAGAAGTCCTTGTTCCTTGGATTTGCTGTCACATAACAAGGCACATGGTGGCATCTTTGGTTTCCCTTGACTTCTGGCTCCTGGCTGTTCCCTGTGGCCTCCTCTCCATCTGACTGCACTCTCCTTATAAAGGACTCTAGTAATCAGATTGAAGCCCAACCTGGTTCTATTGGACCACACCTTAACTGAAGGAACACCCTGAAGAGGTCTTATTTACATTGGGCCCACACCCACCAGAATGTGGACCAGGAGCATGTCCAAACTGGGGAGTACAATCCAATCCACCACAGTGTGGAAATAAGTATAGCCCCATTTTGTGCCTTTGACTTCTTTTATTTTTATAGTATGGAAATGACCCTAAAACTGAGTAGTGGTTAAAGGCAAACAAGTGGAAATCACCTATGCAGATTTTAAAACATTAGGGCTTACTAAGTAGTTAAAAAGAACATAAATAGTGTATTTCAACCTCAATTTGGGTGACTAAAGTTTTGCTTTGATTAAATTAAATATTGACTAAACCTCAACACAGCACGAAGCACCTTTCAAAAGGCTCTGGGAAAATGAAGTAGGTAAAGTAAGAAATATTTTATCTTCACAGAAGTCTCCTGGATGTGTATATAGGTAGGGCAAAATTGGGGAAAGAGGTAGATAGATTCACATATTATAACACAGGAGAGGAAGTGAAATGGATGTGAAATTTAGAACGGTCCTAAAGGAAATTAAGTCCTCTTTTAGTTGGGAGTATATGTGTGGGAGGGCCCCATGGGGGAACGGGGACTGGAGGATGAAGAAGGCTTTAGGAAGAGGTGGCAGGATGGATGGAGAAATGGGTGTGGAGGATGGATGTGAAATCAGCAATGAGAAAGGAAACTGGGAAGAACAAGCAAGGAAATCACATAGTTCAGGGCAGTCTGGGGAATAAGGAAACCAAGTGGCATGGGATAAGAAGCTCAGGGTCATCTCCTCACCTGTGTAAGTGTCTGAGCCAGCAAGTCTTTGCACTAATGATTTGATGTAAGGCTGAGGATATCTTAGGAGAGTATCTGTTTAGGAGAAGACTGGGCTGGAGGCTTGGAAGCATTGAATTCAGAGTGAAAACAGATCAGTTTTCTTGGAGATTCAGTAGATCTGGAAAAAGAAATCTCACAATTAGTTTGTCAAATTGGATTTATGGGAATGGACTTAATTTGATATTATCCTGTTGAAGATATGTTGGGAATCCATTTATATATTAGAGATACATTGATATAATTTTTAAAGATTCCTTAAATGTATTTTTCTACTTTAACAGACATTTGTGAGTACCTCTTGAGTGAGTAGGACTGCGTGATAGAGGGAAAGGGGTAGGCGAAAAAAATGGAAAGCCAAATTAGGTATAGTTTGGTTCAGCAGGGAAGATGGACATTACATGCAGAATATGAGCTAGGATGGGTTGGGAGCATGGGCACGTTGCATGGCTAAGACGGAAGAGACCAGCCGCAGACACCTGATCAGAACATTGGTGACTTGTGATGATTCTTCCAGGGGTGTGGATGGGTGAGCAGATTGGGCTGCTTAAAGTTTCAGTCTAGGAAGAAGAGGCAAAGTAAAAGTTCCTACAGTTCGGCATTTTTCAAGCTACAGTTTGTTACTAGCATTTTTTAAGAAAAAACATAAAGTAGACTAGATGAGAATGGAATGAAATATAAAATATCAGAGTGATATCACAGGGAGTAAAGATAAATACATTTCCATAAAACTTTGGTGTCAGTTTTGAGGGTAGGGACATAATATAAAATATATTTCTTGCTATGAGACCCAGTCCAAAATGTTTGAAAGCCATTGCTCTAGGGGCCTCAAAGAAGCAAAGGATGTAAATTAGGAAGACATTTGAATTTCTTTTCCCAGGCTTGGATAAGGAAATATTTCAGAATAGCATGTTCTTTCTTCTATTACAAGGTGATCATTTGAACTTGTTTCAGTGTTACCCCAAAGTTTACTCAAAGTGTTAAGAAGCAAAAAAATGAAAAAACTCTAAAACATTACTATGGCTAAACACTAAATATGGACAAACACAGCTGCAATGAGATATGTATTTTTGTGTATGTCTCTGTCTGATCTGACCATAAAATATTACTCAATCTAAAAGAAGAATTAGATTGTTCTCTACAAATAGCAGACCTGAGGCTGAATGTAGTGATAAGAGAAAGGTTTATACTTGTAGTCTGGCCTCATGATGATATGGACCTCAATGGGTAATGTTGAGGACTGAAGAGCTGCCTCTTATCTTCTTAGCTAATGGTCCAGTTATACTTTCTTCAGAGTATTGAAAACCCATGCTTGCTATAGATTTTGGGAAAGTTAGATCCATGACTCTGCTTGCTAGTTTACAAAGGCTGTTTGCAAGCCTCTCGCTGCATGTACTCTTGTTGGGGAAAATTACTTAAAATATACCAGCCTAAAATTGCTGCTACAAACAATTTTAGGAGATTTGTTGTAAGATCAAAGCAAATAGAATGAGGTGGTTCAATGGAAGGGCTTATTTTCTAAGTGAAGATGATGATATCTGGAAAAAAGTTTTGGCAATTAGCAAAATGATCCTGATTGTTTTTGGAGTCTTGTCTACTGAGTGGATTTCATGGGCATGTTATCATGTCTGCCATTACCAATGCTGGGTAAAAAAAATAGTCCATTTGCTAAAGTGTGTGTACTGCCAGCTGGGAGGAATTCTTTTACAAAGACCCAAGCTGAATGGATTGGAGAAGACTCTTTATTTATCTATGATTTCAACTCCACCTGTTTACCATTTTCTTGTTAAAAAGAATTAGTGAGTGTTGGGTATGTGGCTATGAAGCAATTGAACAAATCTCCACTGCAACTGTAATACAAATCCATCTTCAATCCCAGAGCAAATTGTTCTCATTTTGGGAGGGGAAAAAGGTATTTTCTCAGCTAACAACAAAAATTAACAAATATTTCACAGAAGGTGAACTCTAGGGTCCCAACCAAATCCTGAACAAATTAGAGTGAAGCAGAAACAGCTGTTGAGTAAAGGCACCTCCTAAGAGTATTTGCGGGGCTGTCAGGTCAGATTGCCTGGACTCGGCCCGTCCCAGCCTCACCATTTCTCAGCACCTTGGCAGAAGACTGGGAACTGGAAAGAGAACACGCTCAAGAGAAACAACAGGAGCTCCAAGTTCCCTTTGCTTTGGGACCCAAGGGTTTCCAAGGTGGTTTCTTTGTTGTTTTCCCCTGAGGAATAGCCCGTGTAAATGCAGAAGACGTACTTCAGTCACAGGAGAGAGCGTGGAGCTGGGATGGAGTCAGCAACACAGGGTTTGGGCGATATTCTGTGCGCTTCCCCTGGGAAGGTTAAACTTTGCATAACAGTGAATGAAAAATACTCTGCACTTTACCACACTTTAAGCAGAGAGATATGGAATGACTAAAAAAGATTGAAATACAAGTTTGGCTATTTTTCAATTTCCAGATTTGCTTTCACACTTCCTAGAACTTGTTTTGAGTCCAAGACAGGTGTCAAATGTTTTCTGAGAATCGTACAATAATTTAGATTTGCTAAGAATTGTAAAACTATTCAGTGATTATTCCTCTCTTTCAAAACTTCGCACTTAATTATTTTTCTTGTTAAATTTGATAGTGTGTGCCTAGGGGCCTGCATTGCTTTCCTAGGACTGCCGTACCCAAGTACCACAAAGTAGGTGGCTTAACACTACAGAAAGTTTCCTCTTCCAGGCCGGGAGGGTAGAGGAGGAAGAGGGCCACCCTCCCTCTGATACCCGAAGCCGAGAGTCCTTCCTTGCCTTTCTAGCTTCTGGGCCTCGCCAGCAGTCCTTGGTGCTCTTTGGCTTGTAAATGCCCCACTCCAGTCTCGGTCTCCATCTTCACGTGGACTTCTCCCCTCTGTCCCCTCCTCTTCTGAGAGCACCAAATAGCCCCACCCGAACTCAGTTTGGCCTCACCTTAACTTGAATACATCTACCAAGACCCAACTTCCTGATAAGGCCGCATCCACCAATACTGGAGATTAGGACTTCAACACATCCTTTGGGAGAACACAATTCAACCCCTAAGAGGGCCCACCCAAGTTCCAAACCAATTGAGTAAAAAATAAAAACTCAAATATCTTTATTATGGAAAAAGTGGATATAGCTCAATGTGGCTTGTTCCTCAGGGCAAGTGGGCTTTTGAACACTGGACTGGAATTTGAGAGATTTGGAAAGCCCCTTCCTCGGTGGCCCAGGCAGCACTGCAGGCTTTCTCCACAGTGTCGGCCATTTTCATCGTCAGCCACGTAGCCAAGAGCAGTCAAGAACATATGCACTCAGTGGACTGTAACTCCCTTCCCTTTATTATAGAATAATTTATCTCCTTATGTATAGCTGTTTCTATTTATAAGGCATACACATTATATAAAATACAGATATATAATGAAAAGATAAAGTCTTCCCCCTATTTTTCTATGCATCTCCCCTCACCCCATACTTCAGAGGCAACCAATTTTACATAGTTTCTGTTTTCACTTTCTCTGGTTGTTAGCATTACAATTTTAAATGACTTACACTTCTTAAATTATTAACTTTAAACAATATCTACTGATTCTATTTCATAAAAAATGAATTTAGCACATTTATACTAATTCCCACCCTCTCTTCTCCTTCCACCTTCTGTTTTTTATTGAACTTTTTATGGTTCTTGCTTTATTTTTTTTGTGAGAGGGAGTCTAGTTAAAAGTAGTTTCCTAGGGCTCAAACTCCACTCCCTCACTTCTTTTCTTATTCGCTATGTAATCTTGAAAAAGTACTCCATCTGTCTAAATCTCAAATTCCTCATCAATAATTGGAGATGAAAACGGTACCTACCTCGCAGGTTGCTGGGAGGACTCAGTAAGTTAATCCATATAAAGTAATTTGCACTGAGCCTAAAAGCCTGAAAACACTCAACAAATGTTATATACAGATCTGTGACAATAATATGTTTTTGTTGGGAGGTTGCTTCTAATATCTGACATCTAACAAACATACTTTGCAATATTAAGATTATTTAAATATTTTAAATTGTAGAAACAAACAGCATGATTGGACTCAGAGAAAGAAACGTAATTCCCTGTCACTAAAGTTTTGTCCTTTAAAGAAGACTGTTCCAACTGTCAATGTTTCATAGATCCTCTTAATTTCTTCTAGGTCCCTTCATTTCTTCTGGTCATACTAATTTCTCATATTCTTGGCCTGAGAAGCAACATAGCACTAGTCTTCAGTTTACAAGCTCCACTGTGTATGTGACAATGTGCATGTTATTTAAAATCGCTGAGCCTTGCTTTTCTCATCACCACCTGAGGAAAACAATGGAATCTCCCTCACAGTTATGAGTATTAAATGAAATAATGATATACAGCTCATACAGAACTGCATAGTACACCATATTATTTTGCTTGTATTTTCTCTCTATTCTTATTTTATTCAATTATTTATTCTGACAAAATGTTGGGACACTATAAACATTCAATGTTTTTATGTATAAAAATCATCATTGTTTACCTCTCCCCATCCCATAAGTAAAATTTTGGCTGCTTATAAAATGCTTATAAATTCAAAGTTGGAATTTGGAATTCTCTTTTCAATAATGAGGGAGTAGCTAGTTGCTGACAACAATCCCACCAAGGACATCTAGAGAAGCTAGAAAAAAAATCTATGGTAGGCACTGCAGGACTGGACAGTTTCAGAAACCAGAGAGAAAGTAAGCTCAACTCAACACTTGATGTTCCTTTTCCAATAAAGACATTTGCTGATTTCTTGGCATGAGACCAAGAGTCTAAAAAGTTGAGCAGAAAGTAACAATAAACTAAGCAGATCATTTGACAATCTCATTTGACAGAAGAGAGAAAAATTGCCAAGGAGTTAGAAACCTGATAAAACCCTCACAGGTCCAGTTAGGAGTCCCTCAATGAGTAAACACTAGGAATAAAGGCAACCTTTAAGTAGATCAGTCCTCACAAAAGAAATAACTTGAACTTTGAACCAGATAAATCTCAGGCCACACTCTGGTGATTTGTATCTGCTATAACTGACTGCCAGAAAGCAAAATACGTCCTCATTGGAGGATGATGAATCAGTCAAAGCTCAAATTTTCTCATGACTCATATTAAATAAAAATTGCCAGACAGATCAAGAAAGAGGACCAAATGACCCAAACCAAGAAGAAATGCAGACAGCAGAATCATATCCATAGATGATCTATTTATTGAAGTTATCTGATACCAACTTTAAAATGATGGTGTTTTCTATGTACAAAAAAGGACAAGTCAATATTAAGAATCTCACTAAAATACTGGGATACATGAACTAATCTAAAGGAAAATCACAGCAGAAGAGAGGATTAGTAAGCTAGAAAATAGGCTTCAATCAAATATCCCACTCAAGTACCCAGGAGAAGAAAAAAGGATGCAAAATACACAAAAGACATATGGGACACAGTGAAAAGTTCTAACATATGTGCAATTGAAGTCCTAGAAGAAGAGGGACAAAGATTATGGCATAAACAATATTTAAAGAAATACTTGTCAAGAATTACTCCAAGTTGGCAAATACCGTCAAGCCACGGAATTCAAGAAAATTTGCAAACCTTACGCATGTTACACACACACATACCGTTGTATGATATATATCAAACCTTGGCACAGAATAATAAAACTACTGAAAAGACAAAAGAATATCCTAAAAGCAATCAGAAAAAGACATTTTAATTTCAAATGATCATCTTTAAAGAGCTGAAAGAAAATAGCCCATAACCTAGAATTCTATATTTAGGTAAATTTTGGACAATCAAAACAGAATTTGTTAAGTATTTAGAAGAGCTTTTCAGGCAGAAGGGTAACAATCTCAGAAGAAAACATGCAAATTCCAGGAGGAATTCCCAATCCAAATATAAATACATGTAGGATTGCTTCAACCTGGATCTCAGGATGACTATACAACTCACAAAGGACATGCAGCATAAGTGAGAAATTATCCTTTATTGTTTTAATCCACTGATACACAAACAACCTATTCAGATTGATTCAAGTTTTTTTTCCTTCTTTTTCTCATTCCATTATTTTTCTCTATACTTTTGGTAGGTTATGTTCTATAACTATACTTTTAGTGTTTACTCTAGTTTTTAAAAACATGAATAATTTTAAAAGTCTAAGTTTAGAATAGCCTCTCCAGCTTTAATTTATACTCAAATCATCTGGGGATTTTGTAAAAATGATTCTTATTTAGTAGTTCGGGTTGGGACCTGAGAGTCTGCATTTCTAACAAACTCCAGGGTGATGACAATGCTACTGGCATCTTGATCTCCCTTTGGCTAGCCCAGCCTTAATATATGTAACTTGGCTTACCCCATCTTCCAGCTTACATCTTACAGTTGTCCCACAGTTTAGCTCTGCTTTTATTCTAAAAATTAAACGTTATTTTTACATAGTCAATATTTATTTAGATTTACCTGTTTACCAATTTCTTTGCTCGTCATTCTTTCTTTATCTTATTTTGCTTCTTTCAGAATTTCCTTTATGAAGGTATGTTGGTGACAAATTCTCTTCATGTATTTTAATATGCAGGAAAATGTCTTTATTTTACCTTCTTTCCAGAAAATAATTTAATTTGGCATAGCATCACAGGACATTCCATTGTCTTCTGGCCTCAGTGTTTCCTAATGTGAAATAAGTCATCCATCAAATTGCCTTTAAGGTGATCTGTCTTTTCTCTCTACTTGCTTTAAGAACTATTTTTCTTTGATGTTCATAGTTTCACTATTATATGTCTTTGTGTGAAAGTATCTTGTTTTTATTCTTTTTTGGAATACATTGGAAATTGATGTCCTTCATTGTCTGGAAAATTCTCAAACATAATGTCATTAAATATTGGCTCATTCCCATTCTCTCTCATTTTAATTAGATATTTCTTGGCTCTCCTTGCTGTATTCGCTAGCTCTTAACTTCTGTCTCATATTTTCTATCTCCTTGTCTTCCTGGATTGCATTTTTAAATATTGCCTTTTTATCTTTCTTCTAGTGCACTAATTATTATCAACTTTAGTCTTCTATTTAACCTATTCATTAAGTTTTTATTTTAATTGTTATAGCTTTCATTTATAATACTTTATTTGCTTCTTTAAAAAATATTAGTACCTTTAATAAAAATCATTTTTTCTTTGTTCATATTTTCAAGCTTTTTTTATTTCTTTAAACAACGTAATTATAGTTGTATATTTTCTAGTAATTCTAACATCTTATCTATTTAGGATCCTGATTCACCTGTCTTTTATAAAATATGTTTGTTTCTTTGTATTGTTGTTGTTGGTTTTCAATGAGTTTCTCATTTTCCTTGGAATTCTATCAGTGAGAATTCTTGGAGGCCCTAGGTTGAATTATCATTCCTCCACAAATGGTTTATGCTTTCTTCTTTCAGTTTCCTGGGGGGCACAACTGACCTAGGACCACTTTGAATAAAATTTTTCATTTGAGATTCCATCATGGAAACCTTAAAAGGTAGTGAAATTCATTTAAGTCTGTTCACCTCAAATAGTTTGCTACTCCCAGTAAAATAGGGTCAATATCTTAATTTTGTCCGCCACAACCTCCTATCATGGCTCAACCTTCTTCTTTGCACATAACAACCTCTTGTTGAATGTCCAGCACTTGAATTATTAATTTGTTAATATGTGAAAAATAAACAGAAACCTTGAATTTAACCAATAATCAGAACATATTAGCTTGACCATTTCTATATTTTTGGCACCTTCATATTAATCTCAGAGAGACCAAATTCAGTTTCAAGATTGTATTCTAGACCATGTGCTTCAAAACATTATACTTCCCAAAAACCAAACTTCCCTCTGATTTCCTATTCTCAGCCATCTAACCCAAACTGTAGATGGAATCAAAACTAGCTAATCAAGGGGAAGAGATTTAAGATGTGTGTTTTGAATGTGTTCCCAGAACTGTCCTTGTGGTTGAGACCCACAGATATTGTTCTTACCCCCAAAATACTGGGAGTATGGTGGAGGCTCTCCTTAGGGCGTGAGATGATGCCCAGGGAACGGGCTGTGGCCAGTTCTTGTGTGATTCATGATCTTTCCAAGGCTAGACCTGGCAGACCCTCCTCAAGTCATGGGTTAGTCATACATTTTGAATGTAGGCAGCCCTCCAGCATCCTCCTCCAGGGCAGCCCTCTGACTCAGGCCCTCCAGCAGGTTCTCCATGGGGCTACCCCTGCCCTTGCTACCTATTCTCCAGCTTGACGTCAAGCCCCAGTGGGTAGCTTGAACCCTCTGATCACCTGCCATATTCCTGATCTTCCTCCCCTTCTTCCAGTTACCAGATTTCTCAAGGGAAGGCCCAAAATAAAAATGACTTTGGAATTGTTGCAGATATATTGATGGTGTTCCTAACAATTCCTGTTATTTCAGAGGAAGGGGAAGAAATGGACACTCAAGGGCTGCTTCCACAGTGTTTCTTTTTATTGGCTTCTGTATCCAAAAGCTCTAATTTATTCATAGACACTCTACTCATCTATCTGATATCCTCAGGGATGATACTGTTCTCTTCTCTCAAACCTTCCTAATAGATGATTCTTTTTTTTTCTCCTAGTCTCTAGTTGTTATTCAATCTGGGAAACTACTTTTTGCCCAGTCTGAAGTAGTGCACCCCATTCCTTTTCACTGAATTCTAGTAAAATACAGTAGTGCTTCTTCTGACCTGTGAGGTGTTCTAATGTCTCCTTAGAAGAGAGATCCTAGTATGGAACTCAATTCCTAGGCAGTTTATTCTCAAGATCTAGTCTCTGTCTCTCCACCCCCTGTGTTTTGTTTGTTGTAAACTCAGCATGATTAAGTTGAATTAGCCTGCACTTAGGAGCTCATAATCTAGATTCAGTTCCCTGTCCTGCCATTAAACTGACTGTACGGCCTTGGTCAGATTATTTGTGTGTGTGTGTGTGTGTGTGTCTTAGTTTTCTTATCTGTAAAGTGTATACCTTACTATAGCTTGTTTGGTATTTGTGAGCCTTAATGATGATGTCTAATTTAGAACAGTGCCTAACACCTGAGGAGTATCTGCTAAATGTTAACTGTCATTATTATTGCTATTCATGTGTTCATTCAACAAACATTACTTGCGTGATTGCAATTGTGGCAACGGTGATAACTCACGATTATAGTTACGTGAATTGCCTGAGAGCTCTGGCTACAGCGCTCATTGTGCTGAAGGGTGGGTGGTTTTCTACTAATGTGGTCAAATGCCTTGAGCTTCAGATTGAAGTGACTGTGAAACTTCTCTTGTTTAAAACATCATGACCCTCTAACCCTCAGACCCAGTAAAGAATTTCAGTGTCGTTAGTCCCCCTCATGTATCGCTTCTGGGGCTCTTAGGCCAGTGTGTCTGGGAAAGCTTCAGGCTGGAGGCTTCAAGGAGTATTAATGTGCAGATGTAGGATCTGTCAAGAATACGAGCTGTGGTGCAACAAAAACCACCTGCACGGCTTGTGATGTTTTTGAAACAGAGTGCCGGAAAGAAGGGGCCCAGGGCCAAGAAAGGAAAACGGAGCTGTGGATTTGTGCACAGTTCACAGCACAGGCCCAAGAGCAGAAGGGAGAAGAAAACTACTGCTGTGCTGCCACTGCCACCACTTTTGAATTTGGTGCCACATTTTATGACAAATGGGCATTGTTGGACTGAGGCATGGATTTACCTCTGTGCATTCATAGAAGAATAGAAAAGGTCAGTGACTTCCTTCAAGTGTAGGGATGGATTATCTCAAAGACTGCTCCCCCTTTACATTTAGAACATAATAGGAAGTTTCCAA
>PVKH010029908.1:0-12584 GCA_004027955.1 Chaetophractus vellerosus | reverse complement strand
TGTTGCACTCCCTCCTCCCCTTACCCCCACATGTTATAAGTAGCAGTGTTTCCCTAATAAACTTAGACATGGTCGCCCAGCCTGTCTCCGGAGTGGGTGTGTGTGCTCCGTCCATCGCTCGCCTCTTCACCAGTTGCCCTGCCGCCTCCCCCTCATCGTGCGCAGATCCCGGATTCCTGGCCTATCGTTCTTAGGGACGCCTTAGTCCGTAAGGCTCCCATGTACCCGGCCCGCCGCCGCGCGTTGGGACGCCTGTGCCTGGCGGGCCAGTCGCCTTGCTGTGCTCGGGGTGCCTGAGCCTGGCCAGCTTAAAGCCCTGAGCCAGCGAGCCGACAACCCCCCTTTTCCCTCTTCTTCCCTTTCCCACTGTTCCCCTTCATCTCCTATCTGGCTTGGGAGGGCCACTTGGAGACCCCTTTGCCTCCAGACAGCTGGGAGGCCCCTCGGGGGCGGCAAGCCGAAACCCCACGGCAAGCAGGGTCGCCCCCGAACAACACCGGCACTCGGTCCCCGGTCCCTGTGAGTAGTGTCGTCACTGAAAAGCGCAGACGACAAAGAATACCTCTTATGAATACAGATGCAAGTATCCTCAACAAATTACAGGCAAACCCAATCCATTTAATTCAGCATGTTAAATAAATATCTCATGATCAAGTGGAATTTATTCCAGGTATGCAAATGTAGTTCAACATATGAAAATTTATCAATATAATACATCAGTTTAATGGAACAAAGGGTAATAAAAAACAGATGCTCATCTCAAGTGGTGTTGAAAAGGCATTTGACAAAATCCAGTACTCCTCTCGATAAAAATACTTAAGATTATTAGGAATAGAAGGAAACTTCGTCGGTATGATAAAGGGTATTATATTAAGCAGCCAAAGTGGTGTTTATTCAAAGTACCAGAAATCTGTTGGCTTCTATAAATGGTATTTTTTGGGGTAAAAGCTTACAGTTACAAGGCCCTAAAGAGTCCAATTCAATGTTACTTTTCTCACCAAACTCTGTTGCCACATGTTGAAGCAAGATGGTGGGCAAAGTCTGGGAGGGTTCAGCTTCCTCTTTCTCTTAAGGCTCTGTGAGTACAGCTTCTTCTTACCTCAGGTGTACGCTGGAGGGTTCATTTTTTTCTGGGCTCAGCTGCATCATTCTCTTCATGAGGACAGCTGTAAACTATCAGGCAAATGGCTCATCTCTCTGGGGCCCCAGGATCAAGTTCTTTCCTCTGCCCTGTCTATGGGGCTCTATCTATACCTGTGTATCTTCTCCTGTGTTGTTGACTGAGTGTCTGTTTATATAGCCCACCAAGGGAGCAGGGACTCAACCCTGTACCCCTAATGACATGGTCGAATCAAAACCCAAATCTTGATTTAATCAAGTAAACAAAAAGCCTTTGAATTTAAATCAATCAAAGGGTATCATGCCCAGAGGAACAGACCAGTTTACAAACATAATCTGTATCTCTTTTTGGAATTCATAAATAATATCAAACTGCCACAGGTGTATTTGTATAACCCACAGCTAACATCATACAATGATAAAATACCATTCCCACTAAGATCAGGAACAAGACAAAGTTGTCCTTTGTCACCACTCTTATTCCACATTGTACTAGAAGTTTTAGCCAGAACAATTAGGTATAAAAAGAAACAAAAGGCAACCATATTGGAAAGGAAGAAGGAAAGCATTCCCTATTTGAAAATGAAATGATCCTATACATAGAAAATCCTGAAAACCTGAGAACAAAGGTCTTAGAGCTAATAATGAATTTAGCAAAGTGGCAGGGTACAAGATCAACATGCAAAAATCAGTAGTGTTTCTATACATTAGTAATAAACAATCTGAAGGTACAATCAAGAAAAATTCCATTTACAATTGCATCTAAAAGAATCAAATATCTAGGAACAAATTTAATTAAAGACATAAAGGACTTACATGTGTAAAGTCAAATACATTGCTAGAAGAAACCAAAGACTTCCTTAATTACTGGATCAGAAGACAAATTTTTTTGAGTTGTCAATTCTACCTAAAGTGCTTTACAGATTCAATGCAATCCCAATTAAAATTTCAACAGCCTTCTTTGCAGAAATGGAAAAGACAATCATTATATATATATGGAAGAGCAAGCATCCTGGTATAGTCAAAATCATCTTGAAAAAGAATGGAGTTGGAGAACTTTCACTTCCCAATTTAAAAATTACTACAAAGCTAGTACAATTAAAACAGCATGGTGCTTGCATAAAGGCAGACATGTAGGCTGTTGGAATTGAATTGAGATTTCAGAAACATATTCTCACATCTATGACTAATTGGGTTTTGAAAAGGGTGTCACTTCCAGTCAATGTGGAAAGAATAATCTCTTCATCAAATGGAACTGGCAAAACTGGATATCTACATGCAAAAGAATGAAGGTGGAACATTATTTTATGCCATATAAAAATTAATTCCAAATAGTTCAAAGACCTAAATATAAGAATTAAAACTAAAAAAAGCTACTATAAGAAGCAATAGGGAAGTATCTTCAGGATCTTGTGTTAGGCAATGGTATTTTAGACTTTTCACCAAAAGCAAGAGCAGCAAAAGAAAAAATACATAAATGGGACTTCAAATTTTTTTTTAAAAACTTTGTACATTGAAGGACTTCATCATGAAAGTAAAAATACAATCAGCTCAAGAGTAGAAAATATTTGGAAATCCCATGTCCAATAACGGTTTAATACCCAGAATATATAAAGAAATCCTGCAACTCAACAATAAAAAGATAAACACTGTAAGTATAAAATGGACAAAGGACTTGAAAAAACATTTCTCTGATAAAGATATAAAAATAGCCAGTAAGCACATGAAAAAATGCTCAACATCATTAGCTATTAGGATAATGCAAATCAAAACCACAATGAAATACTGTTTCACAACCATTAGAATGGCTACTATTAAAAAATAAAGATAAAATAACAAGTGTGGGAAATTATGTGGAGAAAGAAGAGCTCTCATTCATTGTTGATGAGAACTTAAAATGGTGCAGCTGCTATGGAAAACAATTGGTTGTTCCTCAGAAAGTTGCCATATGACTTGCTTCTAGGTATATACCTGAAATAATTGCAAGCAGGAATTTGAACAGATATTTTCACATCGATTTTCATTTTGGCATTATTCACAATTGGCAAAATTGCCAGCAACCTAAGTGTCCATTATGTGATGAATGGCTAAACAAAATTTGGGATATACATATTGTGGAATATTAATCAGCTGTAAAAAGGAATCAAATTCTGATACATGTGACAACATGGATGAATCTTGAAGATATAATGTTGAGTGAAAAAGCCCAGACACAAGAAGACAAATAGTGTTATGATATCACCGATATGAAATAATTATAATAAGCAAACTCTTAGAGACAGAATCTGGAATGCAGGTTAGTGCTGAAGCAAGGGAAGAGAAGGGGGAGTTAATGCTAAGTTGGTACAGTTTTTTGTGTGTGTGTTGAAGAAGGAGTTTTGGCAATGGATGGTGGTGATGATAGCAAAAAATTGTGAATGTAATTAACACTACTGAATTATTTATTTGTGTGTCATTAAAGGAGTAAATATTAGGCTGCATATTTGTTACCAGAATAAAACTTAAAAAAAAATCTGACTCTCCAATACAGTGAACCCTAATTTAAAGTTTGGATGTAGTTAATTGCATAACTATAATATTATTTCTTCAACATGGTTACAAAGGTACCCTAATAAAGCAGCATGTTGATAATAGGGAAAACTTTGGGGGGTGAGGTATATATGAGAACACTGTATTTTCTGCAAGAACTAAAAAAAAAAAGAGAATGTGAAAACATTATATAGACTAGAAAATCACAGTAGTTACTGGTTCATACCAGTTACTGATGAAACCCTGTTGGGCAGATGTAGTGAAAACACTTTGATCTTGTAGTAAATAAAGAGCCCTGAATAGATTAAATTTCTACTCTTTGGGAGGAACTTTCTTGACTTTTTCTTTCTATGATTTTAAGTTTGCCCTCTGGGAAGTTATTCCTTATCCACTACCCTCAGTTGAACACATCTGAAATGGCTGTTACAGTTGTTGTAAATTAAAGATTACAACTTTTAAAAGCCTGCTTCAGTTAGTGCATGTTTGCAAGCCTAGATTTTGTTTTATGAATTTATCATTTTGAGACTCTTTCAGGCAAGCTTATAGTCAATATTTTGCAATGTAATTCCCTTAAAAACATAGAAAGCTTCTGATCCTATTCCTATGTATTAGCATCCCTTCAGTAGCCAAATCTCTTTCTTGTCATGCTTTTTATGCCTGATTTATTTCATTTCCTCCTTGTCTTCATTTCTGTCTCTTAATTTCTGTCATTATTTTAAGACCACTCAAACAATTATTTTGGGTTAGATGACAACACCCATGTTCCTATCTTCCACAGGGCTGCTTCATTTTTCTTGTATTAAAATTTTAATGGTCTTCATTGCTTAAAGTGAATTTCAGTCTTACCTCATCCCTTGCTATTCAGAATTTAAAAGCATTTGGACTTCTTTAATCCTGTGAGCAGTGTTGCCAGATTTAGTAAATAAAAATACAATTGCCCAGTTGAAGTTGAATTTCAGATTTTTTTTTTTAGTATTGCCCATGCAATATCTGGGATATACTCATCCTATATATATATAGATATAATTATATATTAAATAAATATTTTTAAATACAAATTAAATATATAAATATAAATATATATTATATATAATATATATATTCTACAAATCCAAGGGGATTAAATGGCTTTAATGGGTCGGTATAGGGTATCATCATCTACAAACAGAGCTGCCTACTTCAGTATCTATGACACTGCAAAGGGAATGATGCTTCCCTGCTTCCAGATCCCCAAAATACTCATAGTCTTCATCATCTGGATGATAGCACAATCTGTCACGGTCGTGGCTGAGTTAAATTCCTATCCATTGTACACTCCTCGTCGCAGCATGGTGAGGCCGTCAGGGGTAAAGGAATGGACGTCTTCTACACAGGCACGCTCGATTACTGGAGGAAGCTTGCTTGTGATGAAGGAACCAAAGCTATTTTTAAGGGCGCATGGTCCATTGTTCTCAGAGGCAAAGGTGTTGCTTTTGTGCTTGTCTTTTATGATGAAATAAAGATGTTAACACAAGTTATTGCTAGCGTGTGCCCCACTCCCACCCCGTGAAATGGCACGTTGTATTATATAACATATTCTGAGCATTCTGGACAGAAGATTGGATGTCTATTTATCAGTGGCAACTATTTACTGGTTGAAAATGGGAAGCAATAATACTCATCTGACCAGTTTTCCCTTAAAGCCATTTCAATGATGATGATGATGAGATTCAATTATATTTTTATTTCAGTCACTCCTAATAAGTAACAAATTTGAATAAATAAAAATACCTGAAATCAAAATGTCATATATATAAATAGGTCATTTATCTGAAATTCAAGTTTAACTGGGTACCCTGTATTTTATTAGGCAATCTTATCTATAACGCCCTTAATCTCTCAGTTTTCTGTAATTCTTCCAACCTCTTCTTTTTAACCAGGGCATTCCTACCCATGTTCTCATGGTATTTATAATACTTTCATGCTTATAATAATTTTCTATAAACAGTAAGGAAAGATCATGGCTTGGAATATTTCAGCTATTCACAATTGTTTTGACTAAAACTACAGAGTTAATATGTATGCGATCTGCCTTTCAAATAAAACTGAATTCAGTTTTGTCCCAGCATTGCAAGACTCTCCAGCTTTCAACCTGCCATATCTGTTATATCTATCCTAAAGTGCCCATTGCCTTGTTGACAAGACAGAATTTTTATTTTATGTTTGTTATAGAACTCTACTCCAACATATTAAGTTCTTTATTGGTTGCATAGTAGACACTGTAAAAAAGACGCAAATAACTGAGTTACTTGAAAAATAACATGAGTCCAGTTGAAGGTTAGCATTCCACATGTCAAAGTTCATGAAGGCTGATCCCTAAAATAAGACTGTACTGCATACAGATATTTGTTTTATTTGTCTTTGGGCTTTACATATTTTGATTGGATTATTTTACTATGTTGACCCCAAAATATGGCATTATAACAACAGCCTATATTTCTTTTTGTACACTTGTTATTAAAATAAATACTCAGCTGTGGGAGAAACACCAGGATTTTTCCCCCTGGAATTGGAAACATTGATTCACATTTCTGTAATTTAATCCAGACTCATCATGTGACCATAGAGTGGATATTCATATTATGTTTGAGACTGGACCAGCCATATGAATCCACGATAAAACCTATAAAATAGTTCTTGCTGTTGGCCCTTGGCCCTGTCTGAAGTTCAAAACAAAAAAGAATGTAAACAGAAAGCTCTGCGATCCCTGTTGAATCTACAAAATTCAGAGTTTAAAAACTTAGTCTGTAGTCGTGATTGTGTAATAACTTTGCAATTTCTGGAAGAGGCTTCACTGAGTCTAAAACACTCTCCTCATTGATTTATCCCCTTCTTCAGCCAACCAGTGGTGTTAGCAGCTGACTTTGGTAGGGCTCTCCATAAACAAACCTGAGTCCAAACCAAAAGTGCCATTTTTTTTATGCCCTAGCCACACCAAAAATGGCAATGCATCATTTGGTGACCTTACTCCACTCTTAATGTTATTTATCAAATTTTGAAGCCCCTTCCCCATGTTCTGAAGTACATGATTAAAAAAAAAACAAAAAACAAAACAGCGTTTCTTTCTTGTCCACCTGAGAAAGAGAGAGATACATTTTGAGATAGCAACGGAGGGGCAAGCTGGCCAAAATGCGTATGTCAACTGTATTACTCATTAAACCTTCATTAGAAACTATGATTAAGATATGTGACTGTTACAGTTTGATATAATTATGAATTCCAAAAATCCATATTGAATCATGCTTGTAAAATGATCTGCTCATCTGGGCATGATTGGGTTATGATTAGGGCGGATCCCCACCCCTCGGTGGTTGTGGTCTCAAGTGTAAAAGGCAAGGCAGAAGATTTGAGAAGCAGATTTTTGAGATACAGTTCTGATGTTGGAAAGGGCTGTTGGCCTGATAGTTTACAGCTGACCTTGTGGAAGAAGTGCTAAACCCGGAGAGAAACGTAGCATCCTCAGGAGAAGAACCCAAAGGCCTGAGCCCTGGCAGACGTCGGCAGCTGTCTTGCTCCAACATGTGGACTTTGGTGAGGGAAGAAAGCTATGCTTTGTGGCCTGGTAACTGTACGCTTCTACCCCAAATAAATACCCTTTATAAAGACCAACCAATTATTGGTATATTTTGTGAAGGCACCTCTTTGGCTACTAATACAGTGACCAAAAATGCTTTAGTGCTCTTTCTCTCTCCCACCTACTCCTCCAATCTTATCTTATGCACCTTACACTTTGGCAGAAGATAACATGAGCATATAAGTATGAATTTAATTTGAGATAGTGCTAAATAAGCCGTAGGGAACAGAATAAAGAATGATGAGAAGGTTTGATGGTTAGGTTAATGTGTCAACACAGCCAGGTAATGGTGCCCAGTTATCTGGTCAAGAAAGCACTGGGCTAGTTGTAATAAGAGGGCATTTCATGGAGTTTAATCATCAATGAGTTTATTGCTAGATGGTTGATTATATCTGCAATCACCTAAGGATATTTCCATGAGCAAAAGTGACATCTCACCCAATAAGTTGAAGACCTTAAAAGGGGAAATGTCCCATGCTGGGGGGAAGCTGAGTTTAGCTTAGAGGCCACATTTGAGCAACAAGGAGGCCTTCAGGACGTAGCTCTTAGGCAACAAAAAATAATAGGCCAAGTTTCAATTTCAAAAGAAAAGGTTCAAAAGTAAAATCATCAATATCAAAGACTTGGTGCAAAGGTTTGTCCTCCTTCAATAAACACCGCCCCTGTACTAGGGAGATTCTTGCTGTCCCATTAGAGAATGTAGCAGAACTCCCTAAGAGGGAAATTCAATATTCTTTCAGTTATTGTGTGGATCTCCACCCACCGTGACAATGCCACATGAACACTTGAACACATTCATATACCTCAGAGGCACACTCCAGATGAACCCTCTCCCATGCATCCCCCCATCATTGACACCCCACACCAATATTCCTCCCTCGCCACAGTTGTGACCCTTCTGTGATCCAAAACATCTCCAAAGATGAAGCCAAGAAAATAACCAAATAAAAATAATTAGAAAATGAAATAATAGTCATAGTTTTAAAAATAACATATATACTACCCCAAAAATTTAAAATTTAAAAATTAAAAAATTAGAAAATATGTCTTTCATCACTGTAAAATCTGATGTCTTGTATGTACAAGGAGATTTTCTTCCGTATTGCCCCCAATGTCTTTTTTTTTTTTTTCATTTTATCTTCAAAGAAGGTTTAGGTTACAGAAAAGTCACATAGAGAATATAGCAGTTTTCCTATATACCCAACAGCTTTCCCTATTGCCCTCTCTCCTCTTAATAGCATTTTATATATGGGTAGTACATTTGTTACAATTGATGTACAAATATTGACTCCTGGGGATAAGCCTCCTTGGCACCAAGGGATTATTATCAAATGCCAACTAGTAAGGCACCTGGAAAAAGATCTTGATCATAAGGGGGAAATGGTAAATACAAATGAGTTCTTATGGCTAAGAGATTTCAAAGTGGGTCCGGGTTTCATTCCAGAGGTTATACTTATGCACATCTCAGCAGGATCTCATTGACTGCTGCAGTAAATATTGCCTCAAATAGTGGGGGTCCTGAGGGCTCTAGAGACAGACAGACATTATAGGCATGGCAGATAGCACGGGAGTTTGGAGCACTGCCAGTGGGCCGTATCTTGGAACTTATACTCCCCAATGTGACAGAGTTGGACTCATTTGTGGTTTTCCTACACATGACTTTTCTGCCCCTTCTATTTAACCTATAGTTAGTCCTATGCTTAATAGGTGTATGTCCAAGAGACTTAAATCTTTGGTCTGTCTACATGCTGGTTAGGCCCTGAATCTCAGCAGAGTTGTAACACCTACTATGCAGTTCACTGGACCCACCCAGGACAGTAAACAATGTGATGATGATGAACAACACCCATTCCAAGAAACAGACAGTGTCTACAACTGCAAGAAAGAGAGTTCCATCCATCTGCCCTATGAAATCTAAGCCCCCTCTGAATTAGAGGCAGAGTGGGCATCAACATCCCCAAATCCTCAAGATTGGGGAATGAAAAATGGACTAAAATATACTAACTATTATTCCACTATAGACATTGTTATTTTAGCAATGGAAGAACTTTTATCATTGATGTGGAGGCAGTGGTCAACAGAGATTCTGAGGATAGAAGAGGGGAGAAATGGATGTAATATGGGGGCACTGGAATTGTCCTGCATGATGTTGCAATGATGGATACAGGCCATTATATATTTTGTCATAACTTACAAAATTGCATGGGACAAAGTGTAAAGTATAATGTAGTCTGTAATCTTCAGTTAATGGCAATGCTTCAATATGTGTTCATCAATTGTAACAAATGTACCACACTAATGAAGGATGTTGTTAATATGGGAAAGTGTGGGAGGGGGAGGAAGTGGGGCACATGGGAATCACCTATATTTTTTATGTAACTTTTATGTAATCTAAAGTTTCTTTAAAATAAATAATTAAATAACTGCATAAATAAATCAATAAATTTATTATTTTTTTTAAATGGGGGGAAGTTATTTCAGCATTCAGTGAGAAAATTCTCAACTCTATGTCAGACAGCCAACATCTCCTTGGCACTCATCAAGGACATTTATCAGTGCCCCTGGTTTGCAGTCTGCCCTGCAGAAATTGGACTTTTGCATCCCCACAAGTAAAAGAATTTTATAAAATGTCATACTATTTACAGATATTACCTGGTGGTTCTGTTTCTCTAGATAACCCTAACTAATACAGCTTGAGGCTCTTGAGAAACAGAATCTTAAAAATGGGATTTCTAAATTGGTTCTGGGGATTTTGCAATTAGTTCTCTACTCTGATTAGGTTTGAAGGTACTGACTCTCTTTCCAATAATCAAGAGGCCACTGACAGTCCATGGAATGAATTGACAATAGAGATATACAAAATATCACCCCTGAATACAGCTACTTGCATGCTTATAAGATGAAAAGATTGGTATGAGAGTGTTTTAACACCCTAACAGAGTTTTGTGGAGTTACAAGTTACAGAGATGTTGGCTGGCTATTCCTTAATACCCTGGATACAGTTTAAAAAAAAAAAAAGGGATGAGCTAAAGGATTCAAATTGGCAACTTAAATGGCTCATGAATGTTGTGAAAGTTTCTCTTTGTTCTCTGAAAGAAAATCTTGTTTTGTGCAGCCATAGACTTGAGATCTCTACAAACCAGACTCAGAGTTTCATTTTATGATTAACAGAGTTAGAACAGAACTAAAACCTCAAACTTGCAGGGTGTCTGATGTTAAAGTGAGGGCATTGATTAGAAAGGAGTGGAGCCCTGCAGATTAGAATGTAGACATATGGGTTGATAATGACATTGGTGAGGACATTGTAACCCTAAGTTTTTTGCTGAGACTTTGCCAGATAAACCTGTAATGGTAGGCCCTGTGGAGAACAGGCAATGTGAATCTTTTATTACCCAGCCTTCAGTCTTCCCCAGGGAACCTGGACTGCCTCCTCGCCTTGAGGTGGGCACCAGTCAAATTAAAGCCTGCACTTTCCAGGCTCCAGGCTGATCTCAGGAGTCTGCCTTCCAACACCTACCTGAAGAGATTAATCCTGTCTCAGGAACGAAAGTGAAAAGGAATGCCTTGAGGTCCATAGCTTGCAAGACATTTCTAATCCTTCTCTTTACCCGCCCACATCATCCCTTTTCTCCTTGAAACCTATTACTAGACCATAATCACAACAAGCCCCCAAAGGTTAAGTATAAAGTGTGATGCATGAGGAAGTACTCTAAAAGAACTGCATGAGTATTCTAATTTATGTAGACAGAAATCAGGGGAATATGTGTGGGAATGAGTATTAGAGGTGTGAGATAATGGTGAAAGGAATATAAAGTTGCATTAGGCTGAGTTTATTGATATGGGCCCACTAAGCAGAGATTCTGTATTCAGTGCTGTAGCTGGAGGGGTTAGAAAGGCCTCTAACAGTTTGTTCAGGTGGCTGGCTGAAACGTGGACCAAAAGATGGTCTAGAATGTCTGAGATTGAGATGCCCTGTTGACCCTGGTATACTGTAGATGAGGGGATTCAAAAGCTTAGAGAGACTGGAATACTAGAATGCACTCACCATTTAAGACCTGCCTACCCACCCCAGGAAAGTCCAGAGGACACACCTTTAACCAGGACTGTGAGGAATAAATTTGTAAGACTAACTCCATCTTCCCTGAAGAGCTCTGTGGTTGCTTTTCTCTGTTGCCCAGATATTACTGTGGGAACTGCTATCATGGAACTGGAATCCTTTAACAATATGGGGATGATCAGATCTCAGGCTGGTAGAAGCCAAATATCAGCTGTTAATCACCAAAGACAAGGTGGGCATGGCTACCACAATGAAAGACAGACTCAACGCAGCAATGAAAAGAGTCTGAGTCACATAGAGCTATCCCATTGGCTAATAGTTCATGGGTTACCTAGAAGTGAAATAAATAGGTAGTCTACTAAATTCCTGCTTGATCTGTATAAGCAGAAGAGTTCCATGCTGAGTGAATGAAACCCTAACTTATAGAAATAGAATCATGACCCCTAAATCAATTCCTAGACTTGAGATAGTTTTCACACCCAGAGCCTCTTGAATGAGAGGGAGGCCAGGTCCCCATGGAGACCTGTTACTGCCAAAAATTTATGCTGTTAATTTTCCTACCAGCTTTCCCCAAAGAGACCTATAGCCTTGTAGCAGGGTAATTGTGCATTGGGGAAAAGGAAATGATCAGACATTCCAGGGATTATTAGACCCTGGCTCAGAAGTAACATTAATTCTAGAACCAAATTGTCACTGTGATCTACCAGTCAGAGTAGGGGCTTATGAAAGTCAGTTGATCAATGGAGTTTTAGCCAGGTCCATCTCACAGTGGGTCCACTGAGTTCCCATAACCATTCTGTGGTTACTTCCCCAGTTCCAGAATGCATAATTTTAATTGACATACTCAATAAATGTCAGAATCCCCACATATTGGATCTCTGACCTTTAGAGTGAGGAATATTATGGTAGGAAAAGCCAAGTAGAAGCCACTAGAACTACCCCTATGTAGCAAAATAGTCAATCAAAAGCAATACCAGGGGCCGGCTGTAGCCCAGTGGATAGGGCACCAGTACACCACATGGGATGTTCCAGGTTTGGTTCCCAGAGGCCTCGCTGAGTGGGGCAGACCGCCTTGAGGGGGCAAGCCACCGTGGGCAGGGCAAAAAGCTGTCATGGGCAGGGCAAAGCCGTCATGGGCAAGGCAAGTCACCCACGAGCAGAATGGAGCCGCCCGCGAGCAGAGCAGAGTTGCCACCAGCGGGGCAAGCTGCCCATGAGTGGGCAAGGCCACCACTCACTGGTGAGCTGACTCGGCGCATTGCCCCA
>PVKH010029907.1:0-12578 GCA_004027955.1 Chaetophractus vellerosus | reverse complement strand
CAATTTTATTGTTTTTGAGTTCACTGATTCTTTCTTCTTTCAGGTTCACTCTGCTGTTGAAACCCTCTAGGGAATTTTTCATTTGTTATTGTGGTCTTCAAATCCAGCATTTATGTTTGTTTCCTTTTAAAAATATCTATCTCATTATTAAGATTATCAAATTGTTCATCATCATGTTCATGATATCCTTTCTTTCTTTCTCTGTGTTTTCCTTTATCTCCTTGAGCATATTAAAGTTTGTTTTTCTTAAGTCTTTGTTCAATATGCCCCAAATCTGATCTTCATTGATTGTTTTTTTTTGTTTGTTTGGTTTTTTTTAAAAGATTTATTTATTTTATTACATATCTCCCCTTCCCCCGCCGCTGCGGCGACGCGCCGAGACTGGGTCACTGCGCAGGCGCGGCTTTCCCTGCTTGTGGGCGGCTTCTGCTTCCGTTCACGGCCAGCTTTCAGTTCGCGGGCGGCTGGCTGCGCTCCATTCACGGGCGACCTGCCCTGCCCGTGGCGGCTTTTGCCCTGTCCGTGGCAGTTTTTTGCCCTGCCCACGGCGGCTCTGGCCCGCCCATGGCGGCTTGCCGTTCTCAAGGCGGTCTGCCCGCTAGGAGAGGTCCCCGGGAACCGAACCTGGGGCCTCCCATGTGGTATGCCGGTGCCCTATCCACTGGGCTATCGAGCCGGCCCCTTCATTGATTGTTACTGAGTTTTTATCTTGTCCCTTTGAATGGGCCTCATTATCTCTTTTTCTGTCTTATAATTGTTTGTTGCACACTGTATTTTAATATTTTAAAGTGTTAACTCTGGGATTTGGTACCTGAGCTGTCTGTTCATTATGTTTGTATCCAATTAGTGATGTGAAAGAGATATCCTTGAGTGTCAAGAGTTAACAAAAACAAAGAGGTGCAAAAATCACCTTTCACGTTCTTTTTAAATTGACTCTGTGTTGGCTGGTGCTCTCCTTCAGCATTAGACCTCTTATCCAGATGATCAGCCTGAGGCAAATGTGAAACACAGGGTCCTCTTATTCTCTTCTCACTCTGTATCTTATCCTGGGCTTGTGGTTTCCTCATGGCCTTAGGTATTCTCCCATTTATAGGAATCTGAATGTCCTGTCCACTGCTTTTGAGATAAACTACCCACTGTCCTGAATGCTCAATTGTGTGTCTTAATGCTAGTAATCCTTTGTCCCAGGCCACTTTGACTTTATTTTTTTCATACACTGTTAACTATCTTCAAGCTGCTACTGCCTGCAGGGCAGATTCTTGCAGGGCAAGCCAGAGAGGAATTTCCTAGTTCAGTCTTTCAGACTACCACTGGATATGTTGGTAGGGACATATAGGTACCCCAATATGCATATCAGTGTTGCTCAACTCCCTCCAAAACAAGACCAGGGGCCCACAATGGTAGTACGTTCAGATTCCACATTGTGCTGAATAGGGGTTGGGCAAGGGGCTAGCAAGAGTGTCACAAACTTTTACCATTTTTAAATCTGTATTTTCTTGATTTGGCACAAAATTTCTGCAACCCTGTAATTATTTTTTCTACTTTTGAGGAAGATGGTTCTGCTAGTTTTTGCTAGTTGGTCAGAGAATCTGTTAGGGAACAGCACCCTTGAGCATCTTGTGCTCCATCTTGATTGCCCTTGTCTGTACCATGCAGCTCAAATCCAGACTTCTCCACCAATTCCCAGTCTGGTGACTGCCCTAAAATCTCCCCCTCACCTCAGTGATTCCCAACTCAGGACCCCATCCCAGAAAGCCTTGACCTTTTCTTCTCTAATTATCTTTTGATTCCTTCCATTATCATTAATAATATTTGGGTTCCAAATATTTGCAGATTTTCCAGATATATTGATTTTCAAATCATTTGTTTGAATCAGAGAAATACTTTTTGTCACATGAATCCTTTTTAATGTGTTGATACAAGATTTATAGCCCAAAATACTTGGTTTCTTGGTGAATGTTCCATATATACTGAAAAAGAATGTGTATTCTACTGCTGTTGGATGGAGTTTGTTATCAATATCAATTAGGTAAAATTAGTTAATACTGATGTTCAAGTCTTCTATATACTTATTGATTTCTGTTTCTCCTTTTTTTATTAATTATTGAGAGAGGGGTATTAAAATATTCACCTAATAATGTGGATTTGTCTATTTCTTCTTTGAATTCTACCAGTTTTTGCTTATTGTATTTTGAAGCTTTTTCATTCAATGAATAAAAACTTAGTATTGTTATTTCCTCTTGATATATTGACCCACCTATTATTATGAAATGGCCTTATTTATTCCTATAAAATTCTTTCCTCTGTAATCTACTTCATCTAATATTAAAATAGCCATCCTGCCTTTCTTTCCATTTGTGTATGATATATCTTTTTCATTTCTTTTACTTTTTACCTATTTGTGTATTGAATTTAAAGTGAGTTTCTTGTATTCAACATATAGTTGTTTCTTGCTTTTTTAACCAATCTGACAATCTCTACATTTAATTGGAGTGCTTAGACCCTTGACATATGTGATGATTAATATGGTTGGCTTTAAATATACCATCTTTTGCTATTTTTGATCTATTTGTCCCATCAGTTCTTTATTCCACTTTCTCTTTTTTTCCCAGACCTTCTTTAAATTAATTGACTATTTTTCTATTATCCTGTTTTGTGTCCTTTGTTGGCATATTGCCTATAATTCTTTGTTGTGTTATTTTAGAGGTTTCTTTAGAGTTTCTTTAGTGATCCCCAACCAGAGGCAGATTTGTCTCCTGGGGAATTTTTGGCACTGTCCAGAGAAATTTTTATCACAACCTGGGGAGTGCTAGTGGTTTCTAGTGGGTAAAGACAAGGCAAGCTGCAAAACATCCTACAATGCATAGGATAGCTCTTACAACAAAGAGCTATCCAGCCTAAATGTGAAAAATACCAAGGTTAAGAAACTCTGGCTTATACTACTTTTTTAACTTATAAAAGTCTGCTTTCAAGGAATATTATACCACTCCACGTATAGTTTACAAAAGTAAACATCCACTTTCCCCTGCCTGCCTTTGTGCTATTTATGTCCTAAATTTTACTTCTACATGTAAATCCCAAGTTAAATTATTATTTTTGCTTTAAAGAGCCAATTCTTTTTAAAGAGGTTTTTTGAATTAGAGGAAATGTCTTTTATATTTCACTCACATATTTACAATTTCTGGCCACTTCATTCCTCAGTGTAGATACAGATTTTCTTCTGGTATTATTTTTATTCTTCTTGGAATACTTCCTTCAACAGTTCTTAAAGTATGAGACTGCTGGTGATGAATTCTTTCAGCTTCTCTGTGTCTGAAAGTCTTTCTTTTACCTTTGATTCTGAAAGATATTTTTGCTGGGTATACAATTCTAGGTGTATGGGTTTTTATGTTCTTTTAATACTTTAAAGATGTTCCTCCACTGTCCTTTGACATGTATTGGTTTTGCAAGATGACCTCTGTCAGTCTTTTCATTGATATTCTTATACAGTGTGTCTCTTTTCTTTAGCTACATTTAAGATTTTCTCTTTACTACTGGTTTTAAGAAATTTGAATGTGATATACCCTGTTGTAGTTTTCTTTATGGTTCTTGTACTTGGGATTTGTGATATTCTTAGATCTATTAGTTTATAGTTTTCAGCAAATTTGGAAAATACTCATCCATTATTTCTTCAAATATTTTTCCTATCTCCTCCCCCATCTCCTGTTCTTCAGGAGAATTTCATGTATATTCAGACACTTGAACTTGTTTTAAAAGTCACTGGTGGTTTGTTAATTTTGCCTTTTTTTCTGCCTTTTTTTTCATTTTTGGATAGTTTCTATTGCTGCTTTCAAGTGTATTAATCTTTCTTCTTCAGTGTGTGCTCTGTCAATTCCATCTAGGGTATATTTTGTCTCAAAATTGTATTTAAATCTCTAAAGGTTGGATTTGGGTCTTCTTTTAATCTGCTTTGTCTCTACTTAACATGTTCAAAATTTCATAGCTTTTTGAATAGAAGCAAAACAGTTATAATAAGCATTTTAATGCCCTTCCCAGCTATTACAAACATTTGTGTCAGTTCTGCATAAGCTTTGATTGACTGCTTTTTCTCCTCATTTTGGATCATATTTTTCTGCTAATTTGCAGGGCTGGTAATTTTTTTATTGGATTCTAGTCATCATGAATATTACCTTGTCAGGTACTAGATATGTTTCTATTCCTCTACATATTCTGGGACTTTATTTTGGAATGCAGTTAAGTTACTTAGAAACAGTTTCATCCTTTCGAGACTTACTTTCAAGGTTTATTGAGTGGTGTAACGGTTTGAGTTTTATGTAATTATGAATTCCAAAAATATAAATTGGATTATGCTTGTAAACTCATCTGTTCATCTGGGCATGATTGGTTTATGCTAAGGGCATTAACTGGGCCACGTCAGGAGGGCGTTGGGCCCCGCCCCTCAGTGGGTGTGGTCTCAAGTATAAAGGCCAGGCAGCAGATTTGAGTTGCAGAGAATTGGAGAGAAGCAGATTTGAGAAGCAGTTCTGATGTTGGAGTGAGCCGATCGCCAGATAGTCTACAGCTGGCCTTGTGGAGAGACGCAACGCATAGAGAGCCCCATGGTCTACAGCTGAACTTGTGGAGGAAACAGAAGCTAAGCCCGGAGAGAATTTTACTATAAACTGCAAGGAGAAACCAGGCAACACTTTATACATTTAGTCTGGAAATCTCATCAGCTTAATATCCAAGATTGTCACTTTCAAATCCTGCCTTCAATCCATTATCAGTACTCAATTTTGCCAAGTTTTCTACCACATTAAAACAATTGTCACCTTTTTTCCAGTTTGCAAAGCCACACTTAGCATTTCTGTCTCAGGCCTCGTCTGAAGTACTTATTGTGTCTATATTTCTACCAACAGTCTCTTCAAAACAATTTAGACATTTTCTATGGAGCATCTCACAATTCTTCCAGGCTCTACCCATTACTCAATTAAAAATCCTTTTCCATATTTTTGGTATTTGCCATAGCAGCACCCCATTCCCAGTACCAAAATCTGTTTTACTGTTCTATCCAAAGTGTGCACTCAATGGCTCTTTCATCACAGAGCTCAGCAGTCATCACCCAGCAAACCTTTGAATGTTTTCCTTAGTCCAAGAGAAAAAAATCCCATAACCGGCTATTATTGATCCTTAGTGTTGTTATGGTACCTTCTTTGACATTGATGCAAGAATATTTCAATATTGCTGTTAACTGTAGTACGTAGGGTACATTAATTGTATTTTTCTCATGCATCACTATTTTCTTTCCATCTTGTAATAGTGACATACATTTGTTCTGTTTCCTAGAACAGCATTCTTGTATTTGTATTATTAACCACAATCCTTATTCACCTCCAGGTTCACTATGTTATTCAGTCCCTAGATTATTCTTTAGCTTTCTTTCAATTGACATTTACATCACTAGACTCTCTTTCAGCCACAGTCCCATGTATAAACCAGCCATGTTAGTTATACTCACTATAATGTTACCATCATCTCTACAATATGAAAGTGTTCTCTCTTGAACTATAACAAATGTACAGTGTTAGAACATATTGTTAATAATGGGTATATGGAAAAAATATACCAAGTGTACACAATGCTTGTATAACCATATAGTCTCTGGTAATAGTTTGATCATGTTCTTTTATAATCTGTAACAAATGTTCCACAAAAATGTAAGGTTTTGGTGGGGGATAATGTGCAGAAATACTGCACATTATGCATGATTGTTTTGTAAGTTCAAAACTTCTCTCATTTAAAAAAAATGACAAAATCTGTTTTAGTGTGCTAGGCTGCAGAAAGCAGATACCATGGAACGGATTGGCTTTTAACAATGGGAATTTCTTAGCTATAAGCTTACAGTTTTAAGGACTTGAAACTGTCCAAATTAAGGCATCATTAAGACTATGCTTTCTTCCTGGAAACTAGCTGCCAGCAATCCTGGACTCCTCTGTTACATGTCAAGGCAAGTGGCGCTGTCTGCTGGTCTTTGCCTTCTCTTCCGGGTTTCATTGCTTTCCACTCCTGGTTCCATGGTTTTCTCTCTCTTTGGCTGTAATTCATTCTCTTATAAAGGATTCCAGTAAGAGGTTTAAGTCCCACCCTGGGTCATGCCTTAACTGAAGTAACCCCATTAAAAGTTTCTGCTTAAAATAGGTTTATACCCACAGGAATGGATTAGCTTTAAGAACATGATTTTCTGGGATACATGCAGTTCCAAACTACCATAGAAGGTGTATTAGTCAGGGTTCTCTCGGGAAACAGAATCAACAGGAGATATCTGTCAATAATATACGATTTTATAAGAGTCTCTCACGTGACCATGGGGATGCACAAGTCCAGGTTCCGCAGGCAGGCTGCAAGCCAGGGGCTCCAATGAAAGACAGATGAAAGGTCCTTGATGTGTTTCTGGGAGAAGCTGGATGTCCAAAGTCGAGCTGGGAAATTCTCTCTGGATGTTGAAATCACTTCCCCTTTTAAGGCAGTCAACTGATTGGATAAAAGTGTCATCCATTCTTGATCCAATCTCCCTAATTGATGCAGATTTAAATCAGCCATCCATGCAGTAAACTCACTGGTGATCGAAGTCCATAAATGCTCTTGTATTACAATTAGCCCAGTGCTTGCTGGACCTAATAACTGGACACAATTACCTGGCCGAGTTGACACATTAGCCTAACCATCACAGAATGGAACCTTTGTAGATCTCTGGACCTTTCTTTATTAGCAGCTCTATCCTCTCTAGTGCTGTGCTGTATGGATTATAGTTACCTATAATCCTCCCCAGACTCCAAACTCTGCTTCCTCAGCTCAGGGTGACCACCATGCTCTATCTAGGTTCTTCTTCCCTTTGCAGTGTCCTGGAAACTTTGCAGGCAGAAAGCTAGGCAATCATGGGTTTATCTCATTTGTTTCTTCTCTCTCTGGCATTACTCTGTGCTGACTGATGTCCAAATACACAAATCATGGTTTTGTATATATTCGATCTGATTTTTAGGTGTTTCAGGTCACTCTGTCTTAGAGCAGAATTCATCTGTATATTCTGATGAAGTTAATAATTGCAGAGAATAGTGTGGAGAAATAGGGACTGCAGGCTAGTTGCTGAAGTAAATCAGAAAGGATTCCTAAAGTAAACAATTGACTTTGATTTGAAGGGTAGAGAGTAGTATGTTTGATGTAATTACCTTAAAGGAAAGAAAAGTTGAATGATACTGATAAAACCAATCTCTGCTGATTTTAGTATTAAACTTAAATTAGGCTAAAGTGTTCAGGTTTCCTTATTTTATTGTTTTCCTAAAACCATACTGTTAATAGTGAAGTCACATCCCTTTCTTTTCCTCATTTTTCCCATTTGTAATATTGATAGAAAGAATGTCTATGTGGCAACATATATAAATGATAATATTGTAGAGAGCAATAGGCTTTATTTCACATACTCTACCTAGGTTTTTAATGTAATAGTATTTATTTATACCTGCATAGTTCTTGATTGGTACTTTGATAGTATAAATAATTTTGTGCAATGCAAAGATAACATGCAACTATATTCATATTTCATAATTAGTAGGCATTGAAAGAATATTTAAGCCCTAGAAGTAGTAAAATAAACTTCATTTAGTAGTAGCCTTAATTAAAGCAGAGTGTAAAACAAAGCTAGTCATTTTTCAGGTCTTTTTGTAAATTATTGATTTTTGACACTATTGACAAACGAGATTTTGCTCTGCTTTAGTCTCTCTACATATTAAAAATGATTTTTCACTCCCAAAAATCTCAAAAAATAGTTTATTGAAAGTTGTATCTTCATGTCTATATTCCAGACAGTAAACTTAGAAAAATAAGTTTGTTACTAGGCTAAGGAACAAATTTATTCCATTCCTAGACTTACCACTTTCATTCTTTATAAAGTCTCCTATTACCTAAGGAAGTGGTAACAAAAAGCATAATGCTTCATAACACTTTTATGAGGCATTTTGAACATTTTTCAAATATCATCTCATTGATTCTCAAAAATACCTGGTTAAGACCATCTCAACACTGATGAGGAAGGACCTTTAAAATGTTAGCAATATTTTTGTACAATCTGAAAAGTATATCCTTGAAATTAACATGCTAGTATTGCATTTCTGTTAGCCATCATGTTGAGTGTAGCCTTTGCTGAATTAAAGACATTCTGTGGAATAATCTCTGGGACAAAAGTTATCTACAGCACTTGTAATGTAGATAGATATCATTATATTACATTAGCATTTGTGATAATAAGTAAAATTATCTGCATTATCTTTATTCTAATGGATAGAGTAAACCAAAATGTAGAACTTTTTTTCACCATTCAGTTTATTGGTAACCATTCTAATTATCTCTTTCATTTCCTTTCTATCCATTCCCTCTCCCCCTTTCTTTTTCCACTCACAGCTCTATGCCATCCCATGGTTTCTTACCATGTTTACCCGTAAGTATCATTTTCCCTTCCCTTTTGTATTAGCAAAAAGGACAGTTCCATTCTGCCTAGTATATTTATAATAATATTAAGATTTAATAAGCATCCTTATGTAATTCTAATGGGATTTGGGTTGAAAAGAATCTCAATTTTTCTAACCTGAACATCAAAATTAGAATTTTATAGGATGAAAGCCAATCTAACATCTCATGACTTCCATACAATCTATACCCTTTTTTGAAAAAGAAATTAACATTTATATAGTATTTACATAAAGTTTTAGAGGGCATCTTTTACAACTAAATCAGCCTTAATTTTTAGAGATTCTCTAGTAACTAATATTTTTGTCATTTTCCTAAACTAACATTCCTCTGGAAATTAAGCAGATTCTGTGAATATGTAGTACTTTAATCAATTACAAATATTAATACAGTGAACACCTTTGCTCTTGTATGTACACATGAAAAATGGAATCCAATATTTGAAGTAATATATATGCATTGGCTTGAAAGGAACCCATAGTTCAATGTTAAATGAAAAGAAAAAAATTGCAAAAAATGCAAATTTGTCTGTAAGATTGTGGGGTGGTAATTTAATAAGGCAATTGTTTAGAGTGCACAATAGAAATGTAACCATACTGTGCCTAAAACTGTTCCAAAGTACATTTAAGAAAATAAATTTGTACAAATAATATAACCTGGAAGATTCTGGGAGAAATATAATCAATGGAACAACTATACCAAGATTGTTAATGGAGATTAGAAAATGCCATCTATCTGACCAATCTGATTATCATTTCTTTAAGGTGACTTAGAAAGTGATAAATCTATAAAGCCAAATAACATTTTATAAAAAACAGTTTGGTAGTAATTTTTCTTCTTAAATAATAGTTTTGACCATAACGTAATAGTAATGTATCTATCAAAGCATGTTATTGTTGTTCTAATTTTTATTTATCTTGTTTATATATATGTATAAATATAACTATCTGCATTCTCTTTTTATATTTACAGATGTATTTCCACTGCACAAAATTTTTCACCTCTGGGATACCTTACTACTTGGGAATTCCTCTTTCCCGTTCTGTATTGGAGTAGCAATTCTTCAGCAGCTGCGGGACCGACTTTTGGCTAATGGCTTTAATGAGTGCATTCTCCTCTTCTCTGATTTACCAGGTATAGATGTAAATGAACGGAATCATCAAATGAAATTTGACTGGAAAGTAATAACATTTTTAAAGCCATTTGCAAAAATAATCTTCCAAGCTTCCTGAATCTCTTTTGATTGGGACTTATCATCGCTCCCTGGCTTCTCTCCTTTTGCATACTGCCTCTTGCATTGTAGGTACAAAACTGGATCATTCTAAATTACTGTGGTTTACCCAAAAGGATGCCACCAAAATTGTAAAAGAACAGAAGTTCTGGGGGCATTTGCCTTCTTTAGCATTTTGCTTATGACAAGCCTGTTTATTTTCAGATAATGGAAATTAAATAAACTCCACTTGGGAGGGTATTTGAGAATCTCTATGGTTTCACAAAGACTGTAACTCACATGGAGCTTTGCTTCCTCTTAGCCATAGCTGTTTGATAACAATTTGGCGGTTGGAGGAAAGGAAACACTATCATCTTGGTAGGGCAAATCATACTCCAGGAAAATTCTGCTATCTAGGGTATTCACAACTCAGGAGTTTGGAAATCTAGGAATTGAAAGCTAATGAATAACAACTATAGTCTAAGCTTTGACGCTATAGTTAAAATATGAAATTTACATGGTTATATAAGATATAACTAATTCTATGAAAAAATTAAAACTGAACTATGGTTTTGCAGAAACTAATATATTTAATTAGTAGGAACTAATTTCTACTTTATTCACAATATTGCATTGGCTCCATTGCTTCTGCTGATTCTGTTGCTGTTTTCAATATTTTCAAGCAGGCACATGTGACTGCTGATAATAAACACTTAAAATTATGCAAAAGATATATTTGCCTGAATAGCAAACAAAGAACAAAAGATATCTTAAGTGGAGTGGGTATAGCTCAGTGGAGGAACACCTGTCTCACATATACTAGGTCCCTGGTTTAATTCCAGGTACCTTCTAAGAGAATAGATCCAGAGAGTGATCCAGCAGGTTATCTGGCACCCAGCTTACTATGTCAGTGTGACAGGGAATTTTTTTTTTAAGTATCTTAAAATTATATATTTATTAATCTCTCTCAAAAGGAATAAGAAACCTGCTTACCCTAATTTAATTTTGATGGATAGGCTGTACCTGGTATTCGACCATCACTCTGTTGACAATCTTCATCCTTATTGGGAAAATAATAGCACAAATGTCTTAAACTTATTTAAAATTTCTCCTCCCTCAAAAAAATTTAAAGTATCACTAACTTATCAAGCTCATTATTAAAGTTATTTCTTATAAGAAAAAATAATTTGCTTATTATATTATTTTTTTCTGTGACATTCTTTATGAAAATCAAGTTTTTTTTCTTTTGGTGTTGAACAGTAACAATCTCATTTTACAAACTAGGAATATTGTACCCAGCAGATGTTTTTCTATAATTCTCAACTTGCCAAAATAAACAGAAGATGATTGATTAGGAGTAAAGGAATTTTCCAGTTATTTCCCTCAAAAAATTGTTAGGAATGCTGATTGTGCATTATCATTATCATGTTAAGCAATTTTAATGACTTTCCAATTCTGTACAATATCTAGATTCACCAGTTAAACTCTGGTGAAAAAAATGCTTTCATATTTTACAGGCAGATTAGCAGTAGCTCTGCTTATCCATGAAAATAATATTTCTGAAACCAGAAGTTAAAACTGGCTAGTTGAAAAGTTAAACTGTAATACTTTTTTGAAAATAGGATACATCTTATTAACATGAATGCTTTGATACTCAGTCCCATTATTCTGACTCATCACTTATTTGGTTACTGTATAATATTCCTGTTGGGGGGAAAAAAGGTTATAAGAAAAGCATGGCTTTAAAAAAAAAAGCAGAAAGCATTTAAATGTAAGTTATGACTTTAAGTATACATAGTGGTGGTGTTTTTTAATAGAAGAACACCTATTTGGTATATCTTTCACAAATAGGTTGAAAGGAATGTCTTTTTCATCATGCCAAGCACCCCAACTGTGCTTATACATTCTGTTTAGGAACTGGGAAGTGCTCATAGTAAGATTCTTAAGTGAATTCAAATTAACACACACAAGTAAACATGCCAAATTTTCCTTCTCTAAGCAAAACATTATGTGATGTTAACTAAGAATATATTTGAAAGAAGCAAGCTACTTTTCCAGCCTACCATAAAAGGATAGAAAACCTAACTATATTTTACTTCTAATTTTTGAGACAAACTCTTTAGTTAAAGATATATTAGAATTAAACATTGTTATGTACTTAACTAATATGTTATGCTTTACTGAAATTCCCGCTTAGCTGAGTTTAAAAGCATAGGTAAGCTAGCTATCAGAACAAATTTAACTTAATTCATTGCTGGAGCAGACTGGAAGATTCACTGTTCAGAATATCTATTGGCAGTGATATAAACACCACCTATTTGATAACCTCATGAACAGGATGTATCTGCTTTTTTTTTTTTTTTACTCATTCGTCCTAGAGACCCAGTAGCCTAGTTGTTGACATGGACTGTGGAGCCATATTACTTGAGCTCAGATCCTGGCTCTGCCACTTAAAACTGTGGGACCTTAGTGAAATGGTTTAATGTCTTTGTATCTGTTTCCTTATCTCTGATTATATTAAATTAATATAGTACCTACCTCAAAGGATTGCTGTATTAAATAAATCAGTATATATAAAGAACTTAGAGCAGTACCTGACAAAGAACAAATGCTGTGTAACTGGTGGTGATTATGATGATGGTTATACTTTTCCTTAGTTTTTCCCTTTTATCATGACATGCTTTCTCATTGGTAGTATAAATGCAACAATTATCCCATTTGGCTCGTCCTATAAATTATTGAAGAAAGTATCAATCATATGTTATTATCTGTTAGGAAAAGCTAATGAGGAGTTCTCTAAAAAGACAAGTAAATATTCAATGTTAAATGTATATTATTGCTGAGAAGAATATCTCTTTTCATTACTCAG
>PVKH010029906.1:0-12578 GCA_004027955.1 Chaetophractus vellerosus | reverse complement strand
GATGAGCTGGGAAATTCTCTCCGAATGTTGAAATCAGTTCCCTTTTATAAGCAGTCAACTGAATGGATAACAGCGTCATCCATTCTTCATCCAATCTTGCTGATTGATGCAGATGCAATTAGCCCCAGGCTTGCTGGACCCAACAGCTGGGCACAATTACCTGGCCGAGTTGACACATTAGCCTAGCCATCACAGACATCTATAAGGAGACTCCATAAGCTTTCTTTAAGGGGACATTTATTGTTGCTGAAAGCAGAGAGTCAGTGAGAATCTTACAGCCAGTGAGTAGGGTTGATACAACGTTCCAAGGGGCCAGAAGCAGGGACCTGGTACTAAACAACCCCTGTAAGTGATAGGGACAAGAGAAGCCAGCTTGGAGAGAAGAATCATGAGGTATTTAGGCACAGTATTTAGGTACTGTAATTAAGCAGGGCTAGGTTTCACAATATTTCAGCCTCATTTTAACTCTGTGACTTCCAGTGTACTACTCAAACTAGTTAAACAAAAAACAGTAACCTTCTCAGGGTTATGTTCTCTGGTTATGTACTAGTTAAGGCAGATTGTGGCTACAACTCCCTTAGCAAAGAGCAGAGCACACCTGAGAGAGGACCCTTTCCTCAACACATATGTTTAAAAAGCAGGCTTCACTGTAGGCAATTACCTGTCCCACTCCCATGGAGGAATGACCTCTCAATCACCTTGTGGGATACATGTGTACATATGGCTACTATCAATGACCAACACTGATGCCTGACATACAGAACATATAAGAATAAGTTTTCCTGTTGATTCCTCCTTCAGGAAAGAGAATATATTGGAAGAAAGAGGCCATATAGGTCCTGGAGACAGGAAATTTGGCAAAACCTGTGACCCTGAGCTTGAATTTGTATAACTGAAAAACTCTGTCCTTCTGGCCTCTAATTTTCATTAACGGTTCACATGTGTGTGAGTTCACCCAGTCTTGGTCAAGCTACCACCCGGGCTCTGGTGCAGTGTGTGTTCAAAGCCCCTGTTCAGCTAAGAGTAACACCAGGTTCAGCTTGGTTACTCCTGTAGAACCAAGAACAAACTAGAGAATGCTTAACCTCTTTGGCCTGGAGCTGGAGTGTGTTTCAGAGATTCCATGAGGCTCCTTGGTACAGGGGTTCCAGCAGGAGAGTATGTGGTAATATCACTACACTATATATTTGCACATTATTTTCCTAAACATTCTCTTTTGGAGAATAGGGAGAAGATGATAGTGACTTAGAACATGAGTAGCACTAGCACTAGGACATTTTGGTAAAGACATCTCTACTTGCATATTTTAACATTTTATTATGGAATATTTCAAACATATGGAAGAGTAGAGTGATTGGTGAAATATAACCCATATAGTCTAATTACAAAGCAACAGGAATTGTCATGGTCAGTTTTGTTTCATCAATATCATAACCTCTTCCCACAAGTCATAATAATTTTAACACAAAGCTCATAAATCATATCAACTCTTTGGAAAATATTTTAGAATATATGAGTACTATTATCATATCTAAAACTTAACTAATTTCTTTTTAATAAAATCTACTTTAATTAACTTCAAAGAATAAAATAACAGACAAAAGAAAGCTGAACAAATTATGGAAGTATTGCTTTAAAAATCCTGTTTTTAGGATTAAATAAGATAATTGCTCATTATATTATGGAATAACACAAAAGTAGAATATAAGTGGAAGATAATGCAAGTAAAACTATATGATGGTAAGAGTGAGGGAAAGGGTGACATCATTGCTGATTTCTTGCTTTTCTTCTATGTATGCTACCTTCAACTGATTTGATGGACACTGGTAAAGGAACAGGTTTATGGGGTAGATATGGATGGGTTTGGATTGGGGGAGATGGATCACATGATGTATTTTGCACATTTTAAGCCAAACTCAGGGCCCTGGAATTTATCCACAACTGCATATCCTCAGACAATACAGTTTACTGGGCCTTAGAGTAATATGTTACTTACAGTATAACATAAGTTCAACATACCTAGAAATAAATCTAACAGAATATGAATGTCCTGTGTCTGGAATTTCATAAAGCACTATAAAATTTTAATTTTAATTTAATTAGAGAAAAAATTAAGGAAGAGAAATTATAGACTTTCTAAATTAATGTCAAATATTAAGAAGACTTGATGTCTTAAAAGTAACAAAATACTCGCCTTAAATCTCTGGTATATTTTGGTTGGTGAATTGGAAATCAGACTTACACTAAATAGAAAAATGAATTCCAGGTAGATATAGGCTTTGTCATACCAGAAATATCAACCATGTGATTCAGTTCGTGGTGCACTGAACTAAGTCAAATCAATCTTCTCTCACCAAACTCGGGAAGGAAGGAGACCAGAGATTATATTCAAACATGTGGGCATTCATTCCATCAATCATGCTGAAGTAAAGAAACCATATAGCCAAACTATGGTTACCTTAAGCCTGAGCCACAACACATGGATTCTTCTAACAGTGCAATTTATTGTGGAGAATTTGGAGGGAATGGTATTACACTTTACTCCATATTACAACAATAATATGTTCTTTGTAATCTTTTCAACACTGTCCTTCTACCTCCACCTCAACTAAGCTATAGTTGACAGGTACAGTATTTTATTTCAGAGTTAGTTTCTAATACAAATACAAATATTATTTCTTCTTTTGAAAAAGCTATATTTTCACATGGGATTCTGGATAGATGCATAAGTAATTTCGAGCAGTATTTAAAGAGAGAACAGAGACCGAACATCATTTTTTCTTGTTGAACCAGGTACATGTTTGAACCGTGTGTACATAATTTTACTTACAAACATTTCTAGGAAATGAATCTAGAATGTTGTCCAATTTCTTTAGAATAGATATTTTATTGAGGATTAGAAGCAAATGATTATACTCTGACCTCAATAATGATTATCCATATGAAGGTAGGCTCAAAATAATTTAGTTTACTATGTCTCTGAATATCCCCACCTCACTCCTTGTGGCAATTTGAGATTATTTTATGAATCCTCAAAAGACAAAGGTTATGTTTGTAAACTAATCTAATCCTCTGGGTGTGACACCCTTTGATTGCATTAAATTCAGGTGAGAGGACTTTGATTAGATTATTAGTTAAGATTGTTGTAGGGCTTTTTATTGGACTATGTCAGTGAGGCATGACAAAAGTTGAGTCCCTATCCCCTTGCTCAGTCTGATATAAATGGACTCACAGAAAGGGACAGAGAGAGAAAAAAAGGGAACTGCCATGTGATAGAAAAGACTCCAGTTTTGCCCTCCACTGAGCTGCAAGAACAGAAGCCCTAAGAGACAAGCTCTGTGCCAGGAGAGGTCTATAGATCACTTAAACACATAGTCCCAAGAGTCTGGGCCCAAAAAGCACCTCAAGGGGAAACAGTGAGCCTAGAGGGGAAGTATGAAACCTCCCAGAAAACTGTGGCCATCTTTCTTCACCACAGGGCAACACAATAGGATCAACAGTAGCTGACTTTGGGGAGAAAGCATCTCTGCTGATGTCTTGATTTGTATGCTCTTGGAACTGTAAGTTTTTGCCCCAAATAAATCCCCATTATAAAAGCCAACAGATTTCTGGTACTTTGAATTGGCAGCCTTTGGAAAACTAAAATTCTCCTAATGCCCAATGCCAGATTCTTGTAGGCAGTGTTTACTATTTAAAGTTTCTGGTATAATGTGTCACCTACTGGAATACTCACTACATATGTATTGATTGAATGGAGGAAGAATATGCTGTCCAGGATACATTTCAAGAAATTGATTTATAGCATATGGATCTTATATAAGAGCCAGGGGTTCTGCAATAGCAATGATTGTGCACCCACAAATTACTTTCTTTTGAATCAAATGCCCAGCTCCCCAATCTGACATCCCTGCAATGATAGCTTGACTCTGCAGTTTCTCCTCCCAGCACACACCTCCCTCTCCATTGAGAATCAGAGCAGAGGGAGAAGTCTTATTGCTATGTGCTCAGCTACCTAAGAGGGCTTGGAAGCTATGTAAGTGAAAGTAACACTAGAGACTGCAAACATTTGAGTATGGGAAGAAGGAAAGCAAACACAAAGCATACTGGGGGAGAAATGAAATTTGTAGATGAAGTTAAGTAGCAGAGCATTCAGTTGAAAAGTATTTCATGTACTTGGAGACTGCATCATGAACACTTTGAATGTGATGGTGGGAATGGGTGATAACTTGTTTATGAAGAACTTGTGACAGAGAGAGAAAAAACATAGCTCTTCAAAGGTTGTAATCCAGCATATATAATCAGAATGAGTTAATTGATTCTTTGGGTCAGTTTTTATCTCTGAGATTTGAACATCTTCTCCTTCCCCTTGCCTGGGAAATGAACTGCCTGAGATGAATTAAAGCCCTCTAAAGGATTTCTAACTGAAAGAGTGCAAAAAAATGTATCTGTGATATGAGGATGTAAGAAAATGGAAAGGTAAATTTTCACCTGATAGCTGGAAAATATATTTATTGACATTTCTTCATTTAAACAGCTCTGAAAATTCTAAATCTAGTTGGGTTTTCTACTCATCTAATTTATGAAGTTTACTCTTTGCATGTTGTTCCCTGGATGATATGAATCAGGTCTTCTCAGTTTTTCTTACAAGAATGAAGTAATGTCTCAAAATAAAATCAGGCAAAATGGTGTCAGGAGCATCTTATGACCAAGTAAACCTGTATTTTTTCTCAGAGACAGAATGCTGCATATTCTTGAGTGGTCAACTGAGAAAAGGGCCATGAAGAGCTTGCACCTGCACAATATCTAAATTGTGGTTAATTAGTTGCTGAAAGTGGGAAATCAAAAGCAATTTGGATGTGCATGAGACAATGCAGGACTGAAAAACTTCACATATCATCTTCACAAGACCCCTCGCATCACTTTTTTTTTTCTCCTCTACCCCTCTCCTTTGCCTATAAAAATCCTAATTCCCATTCTCACTTTGAACAGTTTTGGGAAGATTTCCCCAGTTCCTTGCTTGTGCACTCAAAATAAATCACCTGCTCACTGAGAGGCATTGTTCACCTTTGTGGTGCTGGATTGGTAGGGCCTTTCTATTAGAAATGAGCCATGCTTATGGTAACATACCCAAAGTCAATGCAATATGAGCAGAAACAGCTTTGTGTGTTTAAGTCATAGAAGCAGTTTTCAAAAATTGTTAGTGCTAGATTCAGGCATAGTTGGAGAATATCTACCTAATCTCCAAATATTACAAGAAGAAAATGAAGCAGTGAGAAAACCAAAAAAATAAAAATAGTTTATCATTCATAATTTCTTACTGAACAGATTATGAAAGGTTCAGAATCACATGCAATACAGAAGTAAGGCTTGAGTAGTTCAGAAAGTTTATCACTGAAAGTATGGATATGAGACCTGTGATTCAAATTGTAAAATGAAATCTCACCTAACTCATAGTCCAAAAAGATGCCAATTCTTCTGAGCTTTTCCCTTAACAGAAGAGGGGCTGGAGCACTGCTTTCTGCAACATAGTCTCCATTCCACAGATGGATTGTCCAGCATCTGTTCTGTGCTGAGGAGGGTTGCTTCCCCTTCCTGGAAAGGGAGTCTTTACAAACACCCATAGTCCATTCAGGCTTGTCATCCACTTGGACCTTCCAATAATGTCTGCCAGAATCTAAGCCTTCAGAATCCAGGATAAATGGAGCAATCACAATCTCTTTTTGAGTTAGGATGAAGCCTTCACTTTTTCATCAGAAATATCACAGACTTTTTATCCTGGTAGGGAAGCATATTCAGGTGTGTGGTTCTGAGGTCTAAAGTAACATCCTTTGTAAATTTCTGTATAATTCTGCAGAGCCTAATACTGTGGAGGAATACTGCATCCTTCTTTCCTGAACTGGAAAGAATAGAGAGCTGGGCTTTTCAGGTTTTCACACCTATTGTGGATACTCTTGATATCTATCAACAGTTTCATCTCTGACTGCACACTCTTCTCTGCTACCTCTATTAGGAAAAGGTCAAGTGTGGATACGTAGTCTGAAAATGCTGGTAAGTTTGTACTTAGTTTCTATAGAATATCCTCCTCTTCATCAGCTAACCTACACAAAACTGCATCATGATCATGTTCTAAAAACTTTATTCAGGTGCTCAAATTCAGAAACTACTTTCTGTGTCTTAGATTCCACATTTTCTCTCAGTTCTAATGATTTTCTGTCTTGGGTGGCCATGACTTTTTGCAGGTCTGCCACTTTCTTCTTCAGCAGCCCGATGTAATGACTGAGTCTTTTCCTGTGGTGAGAGGCAGCCTTGTCAATGGGCCTCACATGATGACCCTGGTGGTCAGGGGACTGAGCACACAGGGGACACAGCACAATTTTGCCCTCCTCACAGAAAAGCATGAGGAATTGTGCCTCTCACACAAGCATGTCTCTTCCTGCCTCCTCCTCTTGCTCCTGGTGGTGGAGGAGCTTGGCAATTTCACTCATCTTTCCCAACTGGGTGTGGCCCTGAATTGCTAGTCTTAGCATTGGTGGCAGCAGACAGGGCAAGGGAACCTGATCTGTAGATCCTCCCAGGACTGCTGTATGTAGGAGTGGCAGAAATTGTGCCTCAATTCAGTGGTGAAAGGGTCTCTCAGGTAATCCATGCAGATGTAGCAGTTGGCTTCTGCCTGGAATTCTTTTAGAGCAGCTGCAACTGCCATTGGGATGAGAATAAAGGTCTGGACTGAAGAAAGTTTTCTTTAAGAATTTGGGCTCTGGAAGCTTTCTCCTGTAAGAAGCAACTGAGGTCATTTCTCAATCCTTCTGGTCAGAAAAGAGTGATGACTTCAAGTTATATCTTTGCTCATGGGGAAGAGAAAATGTTCTTTGATTTAAGAAGACTAGCATTTGTTTTTGTAGCCCTTCTCAGTGCCTGTTTAGAGAGTATCACTGATTCTTCTCTCTGCCCCACCAGTCTACCTATACACAAGTCCACCACTCTGGAGTTGCACAGGACTGTGGAAAGAGTATGGACTTTGGTGCCTTCTTTCTGACTTCTATAAAGGGACTCTGTAAGTTATCTATAAGTGGGCTTCAGGTGTTGGGGAAAACAGAAGGCAAGGAGAATGTTAAAGCCAGAGAGGAACGTTAGCACTAACTTCCATAGGGCCAGAATCAAGAACCTGGTACTAAACAGTCTCTAAGTGGTAGTGATGAGAAAGGCCATTTTGGAAAGAAGGATGGAGAGCTGTTTAGGCTTGCAGGCAGGGAGGGGCATGTGCATGTTCAGTGACCATGGATGGAGGAGAAGAATAGGTGAAGATATCCTGAGGATAGCTGAGGGCTTCTCCCTTCCTGACCAGGGCCTCCTGAGAATCAACTTGTCATTTAATCCCCAGTCACAACTTTTCAGATTCTTACTATTATTATTGCTATGAAGAACTGGAAGGTCAAAGTAAGACTGATCTGTACTCATTCCAAAGTAGTTTTACAGAGCATCTCTTCCTTCCCTTCCTTCTACCAGAAGGTAAGGGATTAGGGAAGTCTGAATCGGAGGTGCTTCCCCCGGACTGGTGTGGATGAGTGAGGGGGTGGTAAGTCTTGAAAAGCAAAAGTAGCAATCACTTCATTCAATCAGTCTCCATCACAGTGGGTGAGTGGGTGGGTCTGTCCCAACCATTAGGAATGAGCCCTAGCCCACAAAATCAGGCTCTCTGAGGACACTCCCGAGGGAGTGACATTTAAGATCAAATTTTTAAAACATTTTTATTGTGAAATACAATCAAACATATAGGACAGTTGCAAAAAACAATACAAATACCAATACATAGAACTCGAACATACTCATATCCCTTGCCTCAGATACCCATATTCACCAATTTTTATATTTTCCACACATGCTGAATCATTCTATTTATACATCCATCTATCTATCTATCTATCTATCTATCTATCTATCTATCTATCTATCTATCTATCTATCTGTCTGTCTATCTATCTTCTATCATCTATCATCTATCTATCTATATTTTAAAATCAATTTTATTGATACATATAAATAAAACATAAGTCCATCTAAAGTGTGCAATCAATGGTATTCGGTGTAATTACATATAACTGTATTCATCACTTCAATCATTTGTAGAGCATTTTCATTATTCCAATAAAGATAAACAACACACAAATAAACAAAACTCATCACTTCTTAATCTTTCTATGCTTCCTCTGCCGTATATAGCTGCTACTCTATTTCCTTCTCTCTAGTATATTTGTATTTATATTTTGTAAAAACAGTCTTATATATGCAATAACACTCATATTCTTGTTTTACATGAGGTTTTACTATTTTATACAGTACCATGATATACTTTTAGACTTTACCTTTCAACAACTGTCATATGCACAGTAGTATTGCTAGTTACAAATGCCATGACATGCTTTAACCATTTATATTCATTTCCAAAGATTTGCAAAATCTTTTATCAGTTCTGTACAGAGTAACACTCAGATTTCCACACTCTACCCTCCTTCTATCTTCTGGTGACCTATATTCAGATTCTTAACTCCATGAGTTTACACAATATATGTAGTTCATAAAATCACATTTTGTCCTTTTGTGTCTGCCTTGCTTCATTCAGCATAACACCCTCCAGGTTCATCCATGTTGTCATATGCTTCACAACTTATTTCTTCTCAGTGCTGCATAATATTCCATCATGTATATACACCACAATTTCTTTATCCACTCATCAGTTGATGGACACCTGGGTTGTTTCCATCTTTTTTAATTCATGAATAATGTTGCTATTAACATGTTTGTTAGTGTCTCCTCTGCTCTCAGTTCTTCTGGGTATATACCTAGCAATGGTTTTGCTGGGCCCCATGGCAAGTCTATATTCAAGTTCTTTAGGTACAGCCAGACAATACTCTGCCATGGCTGTACCATTCTACATTCCCACCATCGGTGGATAAGCTCTCCACATCCAACTCTCCACATCCTCTCCAACATTTGCAAATTTCTGATTTTTTAATAGAGGCCAGTCTAATAGGTGTGAAATGATATCTCATTGTAAAATTGATTTACATTTCCCTAATTGCTAATGGAGTTGGATATTTTTTAAAGTGTTTCTTCACCATTTGTATTTCTTCTTTGGGCAATTGTCTTTTCAAGTCTTTTGTCCCTTTTTTAATCACATAGTTTGTCTTTTTATTGTTGAGTGGTATGACCTCTTTGTATATTATGGATATTATACCCTTTTCAGATATGTGATTGTCAAATATTTTCTCCCATTGACTCAGCTGCCTTTCCCACCTTTTGACAAAAGCATTTGAGGTGCAAAAGTGTTTAATTTTGAGGAAGTTGCATTTATCTATTCTTTTCTTTTGTTTCTTGTGTTTTGCGTATGAGGTTTAAGAAACTAACTCCTAACAAAAGACCTTGAAAATGTCTTCCTGCATTTTCTTCTTTTAGTTATATGATTGTTGTTTCTATATTTAGGTCCTTGATTCATTTTAGTTAATATTTGTGTAATGTGTGAGTTAGGGATCTTCTTTCTTTCTTTTGGATATGGATATCCAGTTCTCCCAGGACCATTTATTGAGTAGACTGTTCTAGCCCAGATGGAAGGGCTTGACCCCCTTGTCAAGAATCACTTGAATGTAGATGTGATGTTCTATTTCTGAGTTTTCAACTCAGTTCCATCAGTCAATGTGTCTGTCTTTATGTCAGTATAATGCTGTTTTTAGCACCATAGCTAAGTAATATGCTTTAAAATCCAGAAGTGAGAGTCCTCCAAATTTGTTCTACCTTTTTAAAGAGCTTTTTGGCTCTTCGGGGCCCCTTACCCTTCCAAATAAATTTGATAATTGGTTTTTCCATTTATGGCAAAAACGGTGTTGGGAATTTTATTGCAATTGCATTGAACCTGTAAATCAGTTTGGGTAGAATTGACATCTTAATGATGTTTAGTCTTACAATCCATGAAAACAGGATGTTCTTCCACTTATTTAAGCCTTGTTCAGTTTTCTTTTATAGCAATGTTTTGTAGTTTTCTGAATACTGGTCCTTTATGTCCTTGGTTAATTTTTTTCCTAAATATTTGATTGTTTTGTCATTATTATAAATGGAATTTTTTTCTAATTTCCTCTTCAGTTTGCACATCAGTGTGTACAGAAACGCTATTATTTTTACATAGCAATCTTGGATCCTGCCGCTTTACTGACCTTATCTATTAGTTCTAGTAACTTTTTTGTGGATTTTTCAGGAGATACTAGATATAGGCTCATATCATCAGCAAATAGTGATGATATGGGTGCCTTTTATTTCTTTGTCTAGCCAAATTGCTCTGGATAGAACCTCTAGAACAATATTGAATAGCAATGGTATCAGCAGGCATCTTTATCTTGTTCCTGATCTCAGCCATGGAGTTTTCAGTATTTCACCATTGAGTACAATGCTAGATATAGATTTTTCATTTATGCACTTTACTATATTGATAAAGCATCCTTATATTCTTACCTTTTGGAGTGTTTTTATCAAGAACTAGTGCTGCACTTTGTCAAATGCATTTGTATTTCTTCTTTGGACAATTGAGAGTATTATGTGATATTTCTTCTTCAATTTATCAATGTGGTTTATTACACTAATTGATTTTCTTGCACTGAACTGCCCTTGCATACCTGAGATAGAACCCACTTGATCATGGTGTATAATTCTTTTAACGGGCCTTTGAATTCTGTTTGCAGATATTTTGTTGAGGATTTCTGCATCTAAATTTATTAGCGATATTGGTCTGTAATTGTCTTTTTTTATAGTATCTTTATGTGGTTTTGGTATTAGGTTGATGTTGGCCTCATAGAATAATTTTGGTAGCATTCTTCTTTGTTCAGTTTTTGGAAGAGCTTGAGTAAGACTGGTATTAGATCGACATTGAATGATTGGTAAAATTCACCTATAAAGCCATAGGGACCTGCACTTTTCATCTTTAGGAGGTTTTTGTTGGCTTCTTGAGGTCTTCTTTTTCTTTCAAGGTCAGTGTAGGTGGTTTCTGTGTTTCTAGAAATTTGTCCATTTCCTCTACATTGAATAGTTTTTTTTTGGCATACAGTTGGTCATAGTATCCTCTTATGATCTCTCATTTCTATGGGGTCAGCAGTAATGCCCCTCCCCTAATTTCTGATTTTATTTATTTTGTCTTCTCTGTTTTTTCTTTGAAGTCTACCTAAAGTTTTGTAAATTTTGTTGATCTTCACAAAGAACCAGTTTTGGATTTTGTTGATTCTCTTTATTTATTCTATTTATTTAGTTATTTATTTTTGGTTCTTGGTTTCATTTATTTTTGCTCTGATCTTTACTATTTCTCTCCTTCACCTTGGTTTGGGATTAGTTTGCTGTTCTTTTTCAAGTTCCTCCAGGCATGCTTAGATCTTCAATTTTAGCTCTTTCATTTTTTAAATGTAAGCATTGAGGGCTATAAAGTTCCCCCTCAGCACTGCCTTTGCAGTGTCCCATAGGTTTTGATACTTGTGTTCTCTTTTTCATTCATCTCAAGATATTTGTTGAATTCTATTATAATTTCTTCTTTGACTCACTGATTATTTAAGTGTGTGGTTTAATTTCCATCAATTTATGAATTTTCCCCTTTTCTGCCCATTACTGATTTCATTTCATTCTATTATTTAAATTCTGTTTCTTTATTTATCCTCTGTCCAGATGTTCTATCCAATATTGAGAGTGGTGTATTGAGGTCTCCAACTATTATAGAAAATCTGTTTCTCCCTGTGGTTTTGCTAGTGTGTACCTCATATATCTTTGGGCATACAGGTTAGGTGCATAAATATTTAATATAGTTATTTCTTCTTGGTAATTGTCCCTTTTAATAATATATAATGACTTTCTTCATTCCTTATAAGCGTTTTGCATTTGAAATCTATTTTGTCCAATATTAATATTGATACTTCAGCTGTTTTTGATTACTGTTTGCATGAAATAACTTTTTCCAATCTTTCACTTTTAACCTGATTGTGCCCTTGTTTCTGAGGTCAGTTTCTTGTAGAAAACATATAGAAAGAGTTCCTATTTGGCAGCTAAAGTTTGTAGCTCAATGACACTATACTTAGGCTTTTTTCTCTTCAGTGAGTTTGGCCAGCAGAGCCCATTTTGAAACTCAGCTCTGGCCAGACTTGAATCATGGTCAAGAGGAGGTTGAAAAAGATTCACTGAAAAGCATCATCTGCTGCCAGGCCAGGGGACTGTAAGGAGAAAAAATACTAGTGGAGTCTCTCTTCTCAGTTTTAAGCAGTTCTCTTAATGTTTTGAAATGTCAGGAATTGCAGAATTTCAAAAAACTCTTGAATAGTAAAATGAAGACTGTTTTTGCTACTATATATGGTCTTCTTTAAATAGCACTCAAAACTAAACTTCATTGTTTGTCAGTCCCTGTAAATATTTTTTGTCTTTGACACTTTTGTGAATGATCTGCTGACTTGTATTGCCATTTTATGACTCAATGTTGTTATAATTCAGAATCATTTTTAAAAACCCACTCACCCAAGTGTTCATTTAGTATGATGTTAATTATTATTATGTAAAATATG
>PVKH010029905.1:0-12602 GCA_004027955.1 Chaetophractus vellerosus | reverse complement strand
TGGCAAGCCGCCATGGGCGGGCCGGAGCCGCCGTGGGCAGGGCAAGAAGCTGCCACGGACAGGGCAAGAGCCGCCATGGGCAGGGCAGGTCGCCCGCGGATGGAGCGCAGCCAGCCACCCGCGAACTGAAAGCCGGCCGTGAACGGACGCAGAGACCGCCCACAAGCGGGGAAAGCCGCGCCTGCGCAGTGACCACTCTTGGCGCGTCCCCGCAGCGGGGGGAAGGGGAATAAAATAAATAAATCTTTAAAAAAAAATGCATTATCTATGAAGTGCAATAAAGCAAAGTACTATAAAAGGTGCTGTGCCTGTACTTGCCAATATAAACAAAGAATATCACAAAATACTCTATTTTGATATATGTTAAGTAACTTTCACTAGTGAATTCACATGCTTTTATTTTTAATGTGTGATATTTCCATGGCTTATGTAGTCATAGAATAATGCAAAATAAAAAGTTATTCAAATACTGATATATTAAATTATTAAATTATTAATTAATAAATGCAAACAAGGCTCATAATTTTAAATCCCCTGGATCCTAACCCCTTTGGATTGATTGTTCCAAATAACAAAAATCATTGAATGAATACCACATCACCACTTGCTTTGTACTAGCTAGATAAGTAAACTCTTTAATGGGACAGTGCCTCCATTACATAACCCAACAGCTGTCATGAAAAGGAAGAAGGTCAAATCTGCTTTTATAAAGCTGCTAAGTAACAGGTCGGAGGACAGAAGCATTAGGATGAGACAATTATAAATTCTTGATAGAAAGGAAGAAAAGTTCTTTGTCTTTGATTCCCAATTGTAAAGACTCCATATTCACATTAATAAACACTTTTACTCCTAATGATGAATAGCCACCTGCTGAAGTAGAAGAAACAGGAGCCCACTCCTAAGTGGAAACAGCAAGACTGTGTGTATTTTCCATTGTGTATTTTGGCTCTCCAAATGTTCAATTTGAGAACTCTGAGGTTAAGCCTTAGAAACTCCCCTCAGTTCTCCACAAACTGACACATTCTTCAGATACACACTGCACGCATTCAGTGTAATCAGACTACACACAGTTGGAATGCAGTGCTTGAGGCCCTTGTGCTTTTTAATCAGTTTATGTGAATTTTAAGTGAGTTATCAGTTATGGTGAGGGTGGAACAATACTGTATTTGGAAAGTTCTTAAATGGAAATAATAAGACCCAAATGTTCTAGCATTCTTTTATTTATTTCAGAGAAACAGCCTCTGTCACACTTGCTACCTTCTGCCAAAGTCTACAAGGATCAAACTTAGTGGTAGCAGGCTAAGCTAAATAATGTTTTGCCCAAGTTTCCAAAACAAGTTTTCACAATTTTCCATTTATGAAAATTAAAGGTAAGAACTATATCATTTTGAACAACCACATGCTTTAAAAATATATTTTTAAAGAATGAACTCTTCCATCCCCTCCAAAACCCTACCACTATTTTTTTTTTTCAATTACCGGGGCCGGGGATTGTACCCCAGACCATGTATGTGGCAAGCCGGCATTCAGCACTGAGCCACACTGGCTCCCCAGAGTTGTTTTGTTTTTTTTTGTTTTTCATTTGTTTACTTGTTTGTTTTTTTGTTTTATTTTGTTTTGTTTTGTTTTGTTTTTAGGAGGCACTGGGAACCAAACCTGGGACATCCCATGTGGGAAGCAGGGGCTCAACCACTTGAGCCACACTGACTCCCCCTGACCACTATTTGTAAAGTAGCATCAGCAAGAGACCCCCTTCCTTTCCCAGCTATCTGAACTATATCAATTGGAAGTCAATTTAGAATCTATATGAATTTCTGTTCAGGGTCTCATACCAATATTCAGGCACAATGTAGGCCTTTCTAACTATAACCTATGAGTAAGATGATCTGTCAGAAACATTACTTGAAAAGCAAACTACCTGCTGACATCAACAGAATATACTCATTTACAGGAAATTTTTTTCACTGTTCTGATTAAATCATTCTACCAGAAACCCTGTTAAATGAAATCTTTAACTGGTTGCCAGTCTAGGCCAGTAAGTAACTTGAAGATAGATAGTTATGCAATCAGTCATATGAAATCCCTCAACAGAAGATGTGTCTCATTCATATATGTTTTTTTTAATTAGAGGGGCTTGTGCCTGCAAATACTCATGCATTGGTCAATAATGATGATAACATATTAATTTAGTCCAACAGTACACTTATCCAACCATAATCCATTAGTTAGTATACAAGTACATACTGAAAGGGCCAGAGAATTAACCATATTAACAAGGGATCTTTTCAGATTAATGGTGTATTCTACAGGATTGGGATATCCAGGCTTTAAAACTTCATTTAATATGAGAATTTTCCTGAGAAATAACAGTTTTGGTTCTAAAATCTAGCAGGCCATCGCTTTTTCTTAATGAGAAATTCAAAGATATGCACTCTTTTCTAGGTTTCAGAAGTGCCTTTTTCAGAGGTTACATGTTCCAGAAACTGTGATAGGTGCTTGCTGGTGAAATAAAGATAAAGACCTAGCAGAGTCCAAAAGTGAAAGCCACGTGTAAAAAGATTTTTTCTTTATAACTTCATAAGTACTATGATAAGGTATGCACAGAAAGAAGTACGTATGGCAGATGAGGTTTGAAAAAGTAAGTCTTGAATCGACACTTGGCAAACAATACAAAGTAGTAATCGGTCAGACAATTCTCTCTGTGTGTGCATGTGTGTACATGTATGCATTTATATGTATACATGCATTTGTTGGGGGTCAATCCCATGAATCCCATTCTAGTAAAAGTAGCATAAATTTTAATGGGTGGAGGGATAAGAAGTAGAGATTGCCAGATTATGAAAGAACTGTTTATAACATGTTTATACACAAAGTATGGTCTAATCCCCAAAGAGAACATCATTAAAAGACTTTAAAGAGGACAGTGACACGGTTTGATTTCCATTTTAGTTATAGAAGTACAGTTAGGATTATAAGAACTGGACAATTTCTCAAATGCAACTTTCCAAATAGGACCACCACCGATATTTGGTCAACATACCGGTGCTTAAGAGATGATTTTGTCTTATTAAATTGTGGTAAGCTAAATTATGAGACGAATTTTTGTGTTGTTCGTTTCCTTTTCCTGATCCATGAAGTTAGATGAGCCTTTGCTCTCCAATGCTTTATGGATTTTTACGTTTCCCTGTCAAAGTACAAATTAACACTTATGCATGGCTTTTGTTCTCTAAAACCAAGGCTTCTTAAGAATATTATGTTAGGCCTTCCTAGAGATGGAGAGCCATGAGCCATCAAACATTTATTGAGAACTAATATGTCATAAATAGAAGCTCACATGATCCTCACAACCCAGTATGGTAAATATTAGTCTTCTCTTAACGTAAAAGCAGCAAGTGGGGAACATGGGAGTTACAGGACTGCAGCCAGAATGACACAGAGTCATATGTACTCCGACTCTGACTCCAGGGACCCTGGCCTTTCACTGATTCTTTCACAGGGACATGCCTCCTTACAGCTGGCCTTCCCCCCCCCCCCCCCCCCCCCCCCCCCCCCCCCCCCCCCCCCCCGCCTCCATCTTACCCTTGGAACCATGCTCCACAAAATATGGGTCAAGGCTCCTCCCCAGGTCCACTGAAACAAAATCTGCATTTTAGAAGATTCCATGGTGGTTCATTTTCACATTAAAGTTTGAGAAGCCTATCTTAAATTACAGATGTAACATCAAAAAACAATTTCCACGCTGGTGTACGGCGCTGGTTGTCCCATTCCAAAGTGGTATATTAAAACATTAAAGAGTAGAACAATAAGATTGCTAGATCTGTCGTTAAAAATAGCTCACATTTACAATCCTAGTAGGTATGCTATGATTTGTTTGCCACTTCCCGAATGACCCACAGAGCTCCTCTTCCTACAAAACCTCACCTTGGTATTCTTTCCACATTATCTCCCTTTCTCATTTCATCTCCACTGCCTTTTTCTGTGCCTCCTTTTGTTCTCCCCTTTTCTTCCCATTCTAATTTGCTGTACTTCTTTTCTTCCATTTATTCTCCTCTCCATCTTTTTCTCTCACCTCAATTTCATCCCTGAAATTCTCTTACCTAATCATAACAGTGAATCATATTCATATGTATTATACTCCTTGACTAAAACATGCTTTATTGGTCGCTAGAAAGTTTGAAATTAAAAAAAGGTCCTCTATCCACGAATTTGCACACACATAAAGAAATCTGAAAGATAAAAGAATACTGATCCCAAATGTTTCACACACTGACTCACATATATAAATAAGCTTCATCACATGAGTCTTAAAGATAATCAGATAAACACCATGGAGCCATCAAATCCTTAGGGGCTTAAAACAGCCACAGGTGTTTTGACACTCTTCCTTTGAGAGTTGGTATCTGGGCAGATCTGTTAGTGCTTCAACAGATGGAGTGCAGTAGGAATGACAGGATGTAACTTTCCAGACTAGTCCTTAAAAGACCATGTATCTTCACCCCAACTCTCTTGAAATGCTCCCTCTTGGGAAGCTAGGTCCCTCTTTAGAAGTCCCTCTCCAAACCAGCCTCTGTATTATGAGCTTAAGCCACAGGGTGCACACACATTTTGGCATGTCAGCTGACAGCCCCAGCTGAGTCCAGTCTCCAATCAGCCCTGCCCAGGAAGCAGGTATGTGAGTGAAGAAGACTCTAGAAGATGAGTCCACCTATTCAAGTCTTCCCAGCTAAGACGCCAGATATCAAGGAATAGAGACCAAAAAAAGCTCCCTATGACCTATCTTATTTCCTGACCTACAGAATCCATGTGCATAATAAAATAAAATGGTTGTTGTTTTATGTCATTACGTTTTGGGGCTTTTTGTTATATATCAACAGATAACTAGAATGCAGTCCATCCATAAAAGAAAGAAGATACCCTACAAAATCCTTTAGGTATTTTAGGACCAGAGCCTCTTAAATAGGTTACAAAATTAACTGCCTTACACAAACTTCATAGGGAAGGGTTTCACAAAGTGCTTTAAAACAAAACAAAACAAAAAAAACTTCTTTTTCACTTTTTGTATGGTGTGCTTTTTAAAATCATACAAAATTTCTAATTTAGAGGGGAAAGTGTTTCTTTACATGTTTGTTTGTCTCCAGCTACTCTTGATATAACAAGAGACCTTCTTTTAAGGAATCACCCTTAGGCATCAAGCCCATCATAACACACTATTTCTCCACTAACACAGAAATCTCACATTTAAGAAAAACAGAACCTTGTTTAAATTCAGAAAAATTTACCACTTAAATCCTAGCATAATGCATATTTTGAACCAGATGTTATTCCCAGTCACATGCTTTTCTTTCTACTTCACTAAGTTCATATTTACTGCTAAAATATTTCTTTTGAACTTGCTTTTGCATGTCAGTGAAAATAAACATAACACAAGAAATGAAAGACAACTGATTCACTTATTTCCTCCAGGCTGACAGATTTCATAGAAAGTGCTTTTGTAATAAAAAAATATATTAATGAAGTAGCAATGTTTTATGCAGACATTTGCTCCTCTGTCTACTTCATTTATAAATACATTTTAATGAGGTAATGGAGACTACACAGCTCTGCAAGTGTTCCTTTTTCTAACATTTGTTCTGAATTCAAAGATTAGAAACGGCTAATCTGCCGCATTTGGGGGGCTGGTTTATGAATACAGCATTTAAAGCACATTGTTCGAGCATCTGGAAAGCTAACATCTCATAAATAGCCCATCCTCCCAAACATATGATTAGACAATAAGGGTAATCTGAAATTTGTTTAAAATCAGTAGCCATAAAGTAGATACAGTGTACTACAAATTGTCCCTCCCTCCTTCCCCACCCACCACGCCAGAGTATGTATTGAAACATGGCTTAATGGGCCTTCGTTTGCCAAGAAGACGTTCAGAGTGGTGTATGCCTTTGTACAATTAAAGTATGCATATTGTCAAATCTTCTTTTAAGAAATCTATATTTAATTGAAATATGTTTAAGAATTAAGTCAGGTCTACCCTGAAGGTACTCCAAGTATCTACCCTCATGTTAGATGACAAAATGCTGTTTTCTCAATGAAATGTTTTTTGTCTTCCTCAAATGAATGCACGCGTCTGCACACATACACACACATATACATATATGAATGTAGTTAGCCATAACAATCAGCAGATTTAATAAAGGGTATATTTCAAATACACAAAGTCTACCTCCCAATCAATACATAGAAGAAAATCACATATAACACTAATGTATTAAGTATTTTCCTTATTTCATAGTTTTCTAATATAGAAAAGAAAAATATTTGACTAAAGTCTAACCCGCGGTTTAGAGAAAAGTATGAACAGCTGATTTTATGTTAGGCACTAGTCCCTGGGAGTCATATATATACCCAGTTTATTGTAATATCCTAAATAAATTTGTTCTAAAAGAAGACTTTTAAGAGGCAAATATTCTTTATAATTAAGTACCCCAAGTTATCTGTTTCATGAATTTAGATTTTAAAGACATTAGCTTTAGTAGCTGACATTTATTGAGTGCTAATGTCTGCCAGGAACAGAGCTAAGTGCTCAACATGGATTATTTCATTTATTTCTCAATACAACCCTATTATGTAGGTTCTATTATTCCCCTCCCCGCCATTTTACAGATGATAAACTGAAGCAAAGTGAATCCACCTAACATGCCTAATGTCAGACAGCTAAATCATTCACAGAATTTTCAAAATTAGAAGAAACATTAAAGATGGCCCAATAAAATAATGTTTTTCATACATAAGGAAAACTGAGGCATGAACAGTTTAAGATCACAATTAATTAGTAGCAAAACCAGATCTAAACCCAATTCTTTTTACAAACTGTCAAGTAGTCCTTCAAATGGCTTTTACTTCTTTTTCTGTGTGGATTTATAATTTTTTAGTCTCTTGTTCTCCCTCAGAATCCCATCTGCATCCATCCCTTCTCAAATTTGGTGTATATTCTTCCAGCCCATGCTTTAATCTTTCAATGGTTATTCAGTAATAACATAATATAGGTATCCATAACCTATAAATAAGTATATTGCTTTGTCATTCAAAATTATGCTTGGCAGGAGGTCTGTCCATTTCAATAAATGTATGTACACCCTGCTTATTATTTTTAAATTTCAGTTGTGTCCATCCTACGAATATAACTAAATCATTATTTAAGTTGTTTTCATTTTTCACCATAACAAACAATGCTACAGTGAACATATTTGTACATACCCCCTTGGACTTTTTGTAGAAAGTTTCTAGAAATGTACATGGGTCTTTCTAGCTTCACTAGATATGGCCAAATGGTATTCCAAACTGTTTGTACCAATTCACACTTTCACTCACTATATAGTTATCCTCATCTCCCACCCCAAGTCTTCTCTAATGCATAATGTCAAAACGTATGAATTTTTTTGATGGATTTCAAATGGCATTCTCATTCTTATTTTATGCATTTCCCTTGTTACTAGTGCAGTAATACAATTTAGATTCCATCTTCTTTAATTCTGTCATTTACTCCTTTGTCCATTGGCTTGTTTGTACTTTTCTTATTGATATATTGGGTTTTCTTCACATTTGTCTTTTAAATATGTTGTCTTTTCTCAGGCTGACTTGATTTTTAGCATTGATCATAGTATGCCTTATTATACAGGGCCTTTAATTTTTTAAAATTTATTGAAGTATATCACTCATATATAAACATACATAAACAATAAGTGTATAGTAATAGTTGTGAACTTATAAAACAAACATACATAACATCATACAGGGCTCTCATACCTCACCCTACCACTAACACCTTGCATTGTGATAAACGTTTTTAACTAATGCTTAAAGAGCATCCTCAAAATATTACTAACCAAAATATCTTACATTTGGTGTATTTTCTTCCAACCCAGCCTATTATTACTATTATTATTATATCATTTGTACATGAACATACAGAAACCATAAATGTATAGTAAAAGTTGTGAACTTACAAAGCAAATATGCATAACATCATACAGGGTTCCCATACATCAACCCAGCACCAACACCCTGTATTGTTGTGAGACATTTGTTACAAACTATGCATGAGAATTGTCAAAATATTACTACTAACTATAGTCCATATCTTACATTTGGTGTATTTTTCCCCCACCCTACCCTATCATTATTTTTTAAATATATTTTTATAACAGAAGTTGTAAACTTATGAAACAATCATGCACTTGTGCAGAATTCCCATACAACAACCCTCTATCAACACATCACACCGTGCTGGAACATTTGTTACAGATTATAAGATAATATTATCAGACTATTACAAGGTCCATAGTGTACACTTGGCTCACTATTTCCATACTCCCCCATTATCAACACAAAAATCTTTGGCATACAAACATGAATATTATATTATTACTGTTAACCAAAGTCCATAGGTCACTCCAGTTCTATTTTGCCCATGCTTCTCCACATTCCCACCACCCTGCAAAAGTGATGTACATCTGCTCTAGCTCACAAAGGATGCTCTTGCATCTGTACCATCAACCACATTCTCATCCACCTCTGGGTTTACTGTGTTAGTCAGTCCCCAGATTTGTTCTCTAGCTTTCTTTCAATTGGCATTTATATCCCTAGACTACCCTTTCCAGCCACATTCCCATTTATAAACCTGCTGTTACACACTATGTTACCATCAACTCTGTACATTTCCGCACTTTTACAGTAAAGTTAATTAAAATTTCTACATACATTAAACATCAGTAGTCCATCTCAGTCCACCTCTTCTTACCTCCTTTAAGAATCTACCACCTACCACCAGGTCTTAAAGATATTTTCTTACATTTTCTTCTAGAAGCTTTATGATTCTTGCTTTTATATTTAGGTTTTTAATCTATTTTGAGTTATTTTTTTTAAGGTATGAAACAGGGGTCCCTCTTTCCTTCTTTTGGCTATGGATATCCAGTTCTCTCAGAACTCTTTGTTGAATGGACTGTTCTGCCCGAGCTGGGTGGGTCTGACAGGCTTCTCAAAAATCCTTGACCATAGATGTGAGGGTCTGGTTCCATTGGTCTTTGGGTCTGTCTTTATGCCAGTACCATGCTGTTTTTACCACCATAGCTAGGTAATATGATTTCAAGTCCAGAAGTGAGAGTCCTCCAACTTCGCTTTTCCTTTTTAAGATGTTTCTGGCTGTTCAGGACAGCTTACCCTTCCAAATAAATTTCATAATCATGGTTTCTATTTACTTAAAAAATGCCGGTGGAATTTTTATCGGGATTGCATTGAATTTGTATATCAATTTGAGTAGAATTGACATCTTAATGATGTGTAGTCTACCAATCAGTGAGTATGAACTGTTCTTCCAATTATTTAGGTCTTTTTGAATTTCTTTTAACAATGAATTGTGGGTCTTCTGAATACAAGTGCTTTACATTGTTGGCTAAGTTTATTACTAAAAGTATGAGTTTTATCTGTCATATTTTATTTTCATCACTCTTTTGACACTTTGAGTTACTTTTACTGATATAATCTTCATTTCTAGACTCTCTTCCAACCCTCTCCTGTCTTTTCTTTTCAGACTGTAGCACACCCTTTAGTACTTCCTGCAAAGCTGGTATCGGTTACAAACTGTCTCAGTTTCAGTTTATCTGTGAATATTCTATACTTGCCCTCATTTTTCAAAGACAATCTTGCCGGATATAAGATCCTTGGCCGGAAGTTTTTCTCTTGAAGTATCTTATATATATCATATCACTGTCTTCTTGCCTCCATGGTTTCTGATGCAAAATTGGCACTTAATCTTATTGGGTATCCCTTATATGTGATGCATTGCCTTTCTCTTGCTGCTCTTAGAATTCTCTCTTTGTTTTTGGCATTTGACATTCTGATTAGTATGTGTCTCAGACTTGGTCTATTCAGATTTATTTGGATGGGAGTACATTGTGCTTCTTGGACATGGATATCTACGTCCTTCAATAGGGTTGGAAAATTTTCTACCATTAGTTCTTCAAATATTCCTTCTGCTCCTTTTTCCTTCATTTCTCCTTCTGGGGCACACATGACACGTACATTTGCCTGTCTCTTGCTGTCATTTAGTTCCCTAAGACCTTGTTCCATTTTTTTTTCATTCTTTTCTTCATCTCTTCTTTTGTATGTTCATTTTCAGAGGCCATTTCTTCAAGCTCACAAATCCTTTCGCCTGCCTCTTCAAATCTACTATTATATGATTCCAGTGTATTTTTAATTTCATTTATTGCAACTTTCATTCCTGTAAGATCTGCTATTTTTCTATGTTTGCTTTCAAATTCTTCTTTGTGCTCATCCAATGTCTTCTTAATATCCTTCATCTCTTTAGCCATCTAATTGAATTTATTAAGGAGATTTGTTTGAACATCAATGATGAGTTGTCTCAACTCCTCTACGTCATCTGGAGACTTATCTTGTTCCTTTAACTGGGCCATATCTTCCTGTTTCTTGGTGTGGATTGTAATTTTTTGTTAGTGCCTTGGCATCTGGCTTACTAAAGTATTTATTCTGGGTGCAGTTTCTCTCTTAAATTTAGGGCTTTCTTGCCCCTTCTCCCTTGCTGGTTGTGTAGGAGGAACCAAGGATGTGGTTGGTGCAGTAAGATGTGGAGGCTCAAGCTGCTGTCATTGCCCCAGGACCGATGAAGCTTCTGCCATCTTTCCCCTTTGCCAGGGGTCAGGACAGAGCCACAGCCGTGTGTAATAATCCAAGTCATGCAGGCCTAGAATGTAGTTGCCCAGAGAGACTGATGAGGCTTCACATCCCTTTCTCCCCTGCCTGGGGCAGGGATGGAGCTGCAGGTGTGGGCAGCAATCTATACAGTGCAGGTCCAAAATGACTGCAGTGCCCCAGGAGACTTCCTACTAGTCAATCTGTTCCAGCTGAATGTGCCTGCAGTTACCCTGAGAGGCTAGTCCAGGTCCCACCAGCTTCCTGCCTACTAGAGGTGGGGCTGAAGCCTAGGCTAGGGCTGCAGGCCAGTCTGTGTGAAAGAAACCGTTTCCTAACCGCAGTATGATTTTCAGTCAGCCTGGCTTCCCATCATGCCGGGGTGAGTCAAGATGGCAGCTACCGGCCTCTTTCTGATTTGGACAGGTTCCAACTTTAGCTGTTCTTAGGGTTATACTTTAGCTAGCCAAATTTAATAATCAGTTGCTAAAGCTGTTGGTCAACCTTCTCTTCCTCCCCTGGTTTTGGGAAATGTAGCTTCCAATTCCAGCCACAGAATCGTTCCTCCTGAGGTGGTTTGCTCCGCCTGAGGAGGATGATCACCAGCCTCTGTGGCATGGGCTGTATTTTCCCAGAGAGGCTGGCGCAGGTCCCCCCAGCTTCCTCCCTGCCAGAGGTGGGGCTGGGGCTTGTGTCAGAGCTGCAATCCAATCTGGATGGAAAGAAGCCTGTCCCTACCAGCACAGTGATTTTCAGTCTACCCCACTTCCCCTTGTGCCAGGGGCGGAGTTAAAATGGGGACTACCGACTTCTTTCTGACTTGGACAGGCTTAAACGTCAGCTGTTCTTAGAATTATACTTTATCCCGCCGAATTTACTAATCCGTAGCTAAAGATGGGGCCCAACCGTCTAATCCTCCCCCGTTTTTTTGGGAAGTGGAGCTTTCAATTCCAGCTGTGGAATAGCTCCCGCAGCAGCTTGTGCCTCCAGTGGAGGATGGGCACCGGCCTCCAGGGCGTGGAGTGCTCTATTATGAATCTTCTCTGTAGATGGGCAGTCTTCTCCTTTCATTCTTTCAAGGATGTTGCAGGATGCACTTCTGGTCTCCTGGAGCCCCCAAACAGTTGCTTTAGATAGCTCTGGGTGATTATGAACTGTGCTGTCGCATGAGCTGACTCTAGGAGCTCCTTACTCTGCCACCATTTTGCTGGTTCCAGGGCCTTTAATTTTGAGATAGTAAAATTTATCTACCTTATTCTCTTCCGTAGCACAATAAAATCAAATTGATAAAAGCATACATACATTTTCATTCAGTTTTTAAATATGACATCCTTATTTATAACTTCCTCAGAGAAAATTAAGAAAGCAAGAATTGAACTAATTCTTTCTTTGTACTTGGCAAAATGCCCCCACTCAAAGTGACTTCTTAAATTGTTGTATATTATGAATAAAATTTAGAAGTCATCAGTTCATTAAATATCCTTTTGTTTTAAGTAGAAATATTAACATAATTACTATTTTTATTAAAAAATAGTATTATCTATCTTAACAAAGCTACCAGGAACTTTTTATATGATTTTACATGTTAGCAATTGGTATATGTGTGGTATTTTATTTTATGCCGTTTTTACCCAGATATCACACTTTGCCAACACATCCTTCTTTCTTTGAGGTCAATTTTTCTTACTAATGAGGTAACCTAAGTCTTTCCACTTTCAGAGAAGTTGATAATACAAACTGTGTGTACAGATGAAAAATATTGTGTAAGAAAGAAGACTAAGGGCCGGCTCGATAGCCCAGTGGATAGGGCGCCGGCATACCACATGGGAGGCCCCGGGTTCGGTTCCCGGGGACCTCTCCTAGCGGGCAGACCGCCTTGAGAATGGCAAGCCGCCATGGGC
>PVKH010029904.1:0-12583 GCA_004027955.1 Chaetophractus vellerosus | reverse complement strand
AATAAATATTTCCTGAATTGAACTAAGTCTTAACATTCTAAATATTCTGCTCTGGGCTTTTAGAATAAAAGGAAACTATGGGGGGCCCGGCCATATAGCCCAGTGGATAGGGCGCTGGCATACCACATGGGAGGCCCCGGGTTCGGTTCCCGGGGACCTCTCCTAGCGGGCAGACTGCCTTGAGAATGGCAAGCCGCCATGGGAGGGCCAGAGCCGCCGTGGGCAGAGCAAAAAGCTGCCACGGACAGGGCAAAGCCTCCACGGGCAGGGCAGGTCGCCCGCGAGTGGAGCGCAGCCAGCCACCCGCGAACTGAAGCAGAGCCGCCGTGAATAGAAGCAGAAGCCGCCCACAAGCGGGGAAAGCCACGCCTGCGCAGTGACCAGCCTCGGCGTGTCCCCGCAACGGGGGGGAGGGGAGATATGTAATAAAATAAAATAAAAATAAAAAATAAAAAAAAAGGAAACTATGGGGATGTCTATCCATAACAGGTTAACTATTCCCACCATCTCGTCCAAACATGGCAACAAGTTACTTGCAAAAGTTATGATGCCACTGGCAGGTGTGACACCTTCTCAAATGTATTAAACTAGATTTTTTAAACCTAGTTTACCTATATATAGGCTTTTAACCTATATTCAATGTCATTTTATAATGCCTAATTTTGTTTTATTAGTTCTCAAAGTACTTTCACAGATCACATTCAATCATTAAAACAACCCTGTCAGCTTAGATATTCTTTTACAACTGAACAAGTCAAGCCTCAGTGTGATTAGCCCATGGTCCCAGATATAATAAATGGGAAAGCAAGAACCACCAGTTATCTTTTCAACATACCACACTGACCTCTGTTATAAAACTGATATAAACTGGACAGTTTAAGATATGCAAGGTCCTTCTTAAGACCAATTTGGATAGACCTCATGATCTCACCTCCATGTCTTTGTGATTACATCTACTACACCCTTGTAAAAAACATGTTGATCCTGAAGACGAGCTCTCACAACTTGATATGGGTATGTTGCTGATACAGCAAATATCTTGGATAGCGCTGCAACAGATATATATTCTACTGTGCTCTAAAATGACAACACAAAGCATTTATGTTTTTCTTTAGTCAGGATTTCTTTAAAAATATAGAAGTAAAAAAAATATATATATATAGAAGTGAAACTTACATAAGAAAATATTCAACTGAGTCAGTACTCATCACCATACAATACTACCAAAGTAAGCATGACAAAATTTCTACCTATAAAATGTCCATAAAAGTAAATGATATTTTTTTCAAAAATCATCTTACCAACTGGGCTTCTGGTACTCTATTGATATGCTGGTTGTACTTCAATTTCAGCAATTCATATGCCATAAACTGAAGAGCACCATGTGAAGTTCCAAATAGCCCAGGAATAAATCCCTAGAAGGGAACCATTAAAAAATAATAATAATAAAAACAAAAACTTTCAAAGAAAGATATATTCATGTAAAAATATTTTCTCTTTCCTCTTAGTATAGTACCTTAAGCAAACTAATTTATTAATTTGTGTACAAATCATATTTTTGTATACAGAGTTAAAGAAAGTATTCTCTTCTATTTTATTTTTTAAGTTAATATTTGGGATTTCATTAATCAGTTAAATATAACTAATTTTAAATCAGTTAAATATAACTAGTTTTTCTTTAAATAGGATATATATAAACATAAAGACAACCTACACTGTAAGGCCAGAAAAACTGAAATAGCTCTGGAATGGAAAACATGACTGCATTTTTAGATGTGTATCTGCCATTAACACTATGAACAACTATGAATAAATTTTAAATCTCTCCCATCCCTGGTTTCATTATCTATAAAATGAGGATGTTGAACTGTATGACCTATTCTAGGAGAACTCTACCTGGCATGAAACGAAATGAGAACTTCAACTTCAGTGGGCCTCTCTGTTCATTAATGCCTAAAACATCCTTTTACACCATCAAGAACTGGGTTATGAGTAGGAGATTAACTTCTGGAAAGTTAAGAAGGGGAATGGTAATTCTATGACATTTAATCTAAAAGAATAAGATAATAAGTGATGAGAAAAAACAAAGAATTGACTGGTATATTTCTAAAACTTTTGCTCATAAATCAGTAATCCCTAACACTTTAAACTATGTATGGCTTTAAAAAAGTTTTTATGGCAGTAAGCAGAAGATGGGAGTGGATAAGGAGGAAATGGGTAAAGAAAAAAGGGAGTTATAAAGGTCAGAAAACAGAGCTTACTGTCACTAGGAAGAAATTTCAAAAAATACTACAACAGGCAAAGGGTTGGGTTTTTGTTATCGTTGTTTTTTAATTCATTTAAGATCTGCCCAAAATATATTCCCTTGAGGCAGACTGGAGTTGTTATACAGTTGGTACACTGACCATGAGTCAATAAAATCTCCTAAGATCCTGTTAGACCCACTGATCTCTTCTCCCTACTATGTTATCCTAAGTTCCCAAGACACTATAACTTCAGGAGAGAATAGGAGATATATGACTTGGTGTGTGACCTAGTGAGAATGTACTTGATAAAGTTTTAGACAGTTCTCTTCAGACCCACCAGTGTCATGATGATACATCCTGTGGTAATGAGGATAAACAGCTTAAAGGACAATTTCAATATTATAAACTAAATTTCTGTTTTTGTTAAATTGTTTCTTGCTTAGAGGTTGGCTTCTTTTTAGGAATGACTACAGGTCATTCTAATTCAGCCAACAGGGCTAACAGAAGTGACAATTTTTAGTTATTTAAAATATGACATCGACAATACTGTATTACCTTATATAATCCACGCACACCTTCATACTTATATATTTTCAAAAGTGTATCAAACATTCCTTTATACTGCCGCTGTGGAGAGTTAACATCACCATCATATTGTAACATAAGGCGAGTTTTTGTTACCCATAATGGGTTTGTAATGCAGAGAGTCATGGCTCCTAAAATCAGATTTAAATAATATTACTTATGACAATATAAATTAAGAACAGTCCATTTAAATAAAGAATGGGGTCACACAGGGACTGTACCTAGAACAGTGAGTGATATATAGTCACTAAGATAGTCTTAGGGTTGAAGGCTAGACATAGATTTTGAAAGTAATAAATAGTTCCTCATGCAGTTAGTGAGAGGTAAGTTAAAAGGGAGATGGAAATGTGAAATATTTTCCCTTTGAGGTGTGAGGACAGAAAAGGTGTTCTGGGTCCTAAACAATGTGGCCTACAGTAAAGAATAGATGGAAATCCTGGATAACACACTATAAAGAGATATAGATACTAGGTGTAGGAGATGATATAAACCAAAGGGGTTAAAGATTAAGAGAAGAGGACTAGGAATCCAGCATCTGCATACATAATTCCATCCCAACTTTAACACAATCTTCCTCAAATCCGTTCAAAGAAACCCTTACTCTTCAAAGTTAAATAATTACATAATATAATAAGCAACATTTTACATTCTTCACAGAAAGTTACAATTTTTTAAAAAATCATCTGGCTGTCTTATTTGCTGAGTTTTCTAAGCATTTATTCAACAATATTTATTGAGTCCTGTTGTGATTCAGTCTTTGGCGCTGGGTAGGTACTCAAAAGTGAATAAAACAGTTCCTGCCTTAAAGAACCCACAATCAATAAACATTAAGAAACCAAGGTATGCAAGGTATCAAAGTAGGAGTGATAAAGACTTACGGTCTTACTTTGTTTTTCCCCCCTCCAGATATTATGCATACATGAGGCAATTAAACAAGGCTACTGCATTGTAAAATTTGAACACTGAAATTATACTTTAAATGGATTCATAACTTTGCTAAATTTTACCAACGTTTGTGATAAGTAAAATTCTTGCAATCTACTCAGAGTAATAAATAGAAATACCTGCTTTCTAAGAAATTTCATGTGATAACTGATTAATACAGTTAGACGGGCATATTTAAACCCTGGTGTTCAAAAAAAGGCAACAAATGCAATCAAAGGCAAAAATAAAAATCAAGTTGGAAACTGGTGTTTTATAGTTCATACATTGCCTTACCAGCTTCAGCAGCTGAGATGAGGTACTCTGTTGCCACTAACTGTTCAGCTCTTCCTTCTGTCTTATATGATTTGATGGCATTATAACTAAAAGAATTAAACGTGAAAAGTCTGATAAGTATTCTAAGTGCCATAAAATACTAGTCTGTTTGAAAGTGTATGTAACTCAACAACAGAATCTCAGGAGTAAAAAGTCAATGCCTATTGCAAGCACAAAATGAGACCCATTTCAAGAACAGAGTTGCTAAAATAGCTTACTATAAGATATCACCCTACCCCCAAAAAATAAATGGCTAACAAAAAATATTTTAATCACACACTCAAAAATTAATAAAAACAACAGAAGGAAAACTTGAGGAAGGGGAGCAGGCAAAGCAAAAAAGCAAACAAACAAACAAAAAAAAGAAAGAAAGAAAGAAAAAGGTATCTAACATTTACTGAGCACCTATATCCAGGTACTGTGGTTGGCATTCTAAAAGAAGATAAACGTGGTATGGATCCTTTCTTAACACAGTACTAAAAAGAGTACTACGAGAGGCACACAATTAATCATAATAAAATATGGTAATCTTTACCCACAAAGGGAACTGAAATTTATAGGATTAATTTTAGACAATAGCATCAAACTCCTCCAGTCTCTGCAACATTTTGCACAGAATAAATGCAAATAAATGCCAAACTGACTGATTTAACTTTTCTTTCTATTCTATTTTGATTATTGTTAGAAAGGCTTGAGAGTATCAATACGGCCAAATATCGCAGAAATAGTGAAGGAGCTCTACAGGGACATTTTGAATTATCTCAAGTTAGCTGTATTTCAAATGTTCTCAACTAAAATAAAAAGCTCTAATATACGAGCATTCTGCTTACAAACATAACTAGTTAAACATTTCTCCTCCCTGAATTCACTTCATAGAAATGGCTTCTATGAGATTATTTCTCCTTCTCATCCTTTTTCCTATTAAGAATATTCTTCTGGACCAAGTATCTCTGGTAATAGTTAACAGAGAATGAAACTATAAGCCCTTTTGCTCTTTCTAACTCTTCCAATTCAAAGAAACTGATTAAATGAATCAATTTGCTCTATCAACTAACATGAAAAAATTCACTAAAAACAAAAATTCATTTTTATTTAATACTGCAAAATTTCCCAGGTTTACTCACAAGAAAAAGTACAGCCCCCAGGATAAACCTGCACCCCACACATTTGGGGTTACTCCTTGGTAAAGTCCCCGAAGTCCATCAAGTTTCCAAATGGTAGTCAAGCAATGCAAAATTCCTTTATATTTCGGTCTCAGTTCCAATCCATCACTCACTGCATTAAAAGATATACAAAGTTGGTAAGAGCAAAGTTCTAGCTCTGATGCACATATAAAAAATGATATCACACAATCAGTCATATAAACGAGATAAATTCAGAAGAAATATCTTTTAGGTAGAGAAATTTACTTTCCAGGATTAATTTTTAAATTTAATACATCCATGAATTTATCTGTATTTACTGAGGGCATATTACACTCAAGTAATATTGTAGGAAGTGCAAGATCAGCTCTTAAATAATCCAAAGGCCTCTTAGGTAAATAGATTTCAACACTTAGTTCTTTTGTTATAGACATCCAAAATTAATTTTTACTGTATCTTAATGTCAGTTTCAGGTGTTAAGCATCTGGAAAGTTTCTGGGATGAAAATTGCTGGAACATCAGCAATTAAAATGAAAACTTTCTGCTTTATGTTGTTTTATTACAAAAGTAACGTCACCTCTGTTTACTTTTCACTCCTTTATTTTGTATTGTTGAATTATCTTTATCATTCTCACCCTACAACTACCCACTCCCAATTCTATTCCTTACAGATATCTACTGTTTACATGGGAGGTCTCGTACCAGTCCTTTTTGGAAGCATATCCAAACATATGCAAAAATATATGTATGTTGCAGAAGATGGTCTTAAAAAAATAAGATAATTACCTACTTGTTATTCTTAATATAATCAGATATCTATCTACCTATCTCAATCATTTTAAATATTTACAGTATTACATAGTACAAATGTACTGTAATTTCTTTAAGCATTTCTCTCAAGGGATATTAAGATTATCTGTACTTTTACCACAGAAAATGCTAAAGGGAACATCCTTCCTTGTGCATCCTTGTATACTTGGGCTAGTATTTGCACTATATCCTATATCTATAGGATATATTCTTAGAAATGGAGCCGCTAGGTCAGAGGATAATTGCATTTAAAATTTTAATAGAGGGGCTGGCTGTAGCCCAATTGGTAGTGCGCCGGTTTACCACATGGGAGGCCCCGGGTTCAGTTCCCGGGGCCTCCTAGAGCGGGCAGACCGCCTTGAGAAGGCAAGCCGCTGTGGGCAGGGCAAGCTGCCGCAGGCAGGGTAAGCCCCCGCGAGCAGGCAGGCTGCCGCGCGGTGAGCTGACTCGGCAGGTCGCCGCAGTGGGGGGAGGCAAGCAGACAAAGAAGAACGCAAAAAAATGAACACAGCAAAAACAAGCAGAAAGGGGGGGGGGTATGTAATAAATAAATAAATCTTTAAAAAAAAAGTTTCAGCTGGATATTTCACTTAAATACATCCAAAATTAAACTAGTTGTTTCCCCCATCCCTGCCAAACATACTGTTGCTCTAGTGTTTCATATAGCTTAGGTGCTACCATCAACACAGATGCTTAAGCCAGAAACCTGGGGACCATGAATGAACCCTTCTCCCTTCCCACCCCCTTTGATCAATTAACAAGTCTTTTGGACTCTATCATAAATCTCTCTTGTTCCCACTGCCATCATCCTACTTCAAGACACAACTATTTTTCAACTAACAAAGGCATTTTTAACCAGTCTTCTTGCCTCTGTTTTGCTGCTAAGCTCCTGGTCTTTCCCCCTCACCCATTTATTGCACTGCATATTATCTTTATAAATACACATTTTCACAAGCCACTTACTTAAAACTACTCTATAGTCCATACGATAAAGAACATACTCTTTAACATATAAGACCCTCCGTTATTCACTCCTGCCAAGAGTCCGTCTCCCCTTTATACTCCTTTTACAATCAATGATGCTGCTGTATTGAACTTACTGCACAGTGCCTGGCTCATTAAGGACTACACTTTAAAATATTTAATGAAAATTGCTGGAATATTCAGTTTTCAGTTCTTATACTGTCTCTGGCCTTAAACCTTTTGCACAGGCTATTCCATCTGACAGGAACATTCTCTGTCTTCTCACATGTGTCCACTCCTCTACTAATTCTGATTCCTCTTTCAGGTCTCAGTTTAACAACCATTTCCTCTGGGGACCCTTTTCTTATCCCCTAGATGAGGTCAAGTTTCTCTGCTCCCATGGCACTACCCTATCAAAACAAAACACTATTGCAATTACTCAGGGTTTTTTTGTTAAATTATTCCAGCTTCCCAGCAGCGACATGCTTTGTGAGGGCAGAGACTATAACTTCATTGCAATATTTCTACTTCTATCATAGTACTTGTTATATTGCAAACTATCAGTATACATTTGTTCAATTAATATATTGTGAAGATCTCTCGTTTCCTTTCCAGAGCCACTCTCAACCCCTCTCTATCATGCTCTGCCCCAGAAGCCTGACCTTGCCTTCCAGAGCTGTGCCTTCCTAGAAGGTTGCTTGGGTTGCTCACTCCCTCTACTGAAGATAATAGTTCCTCTCAAAGTAACCCTCTCTCCATGACTCTCTCCCCTTGTCCTTTGTCCCTAGGAGTGGCAAAAGCCAGGCTGTTTCTAGCTCCAAAATGCATCATTCCATGCCCATGTTTCCTCTAGAACCTGCTCACACCTTTACAAACAGTCCTTTTATTAACCATCCCCATGCCTTCAGAATTATCCTATTTTGAGTGTGCCTTCCTTTAATCTGGAATGAAAAAGAATGCCAAATTATACACTGATTATATTTTTACAAAACTGATTATACTATACATAAATTAGTATACTTGAAAGTATCCTGTAAACATTTTCCTTGTTAAATAGACTTCAAGAACAGTATTTTTTTAAATGATGTGATTGTTATCCACCTCATGGATATCTTATCATTCATATAACCATTCTCCCATTGATTCATGAACTGTCTCATTTTTCGCTATTATAAAAAGTGCTCTTCAGGATATTTTGTAGAACAATTTGTGTGAATTCTTATTATCTCCTTAGAATCAGATAATAGGGGATTAATATGGGCCAAAGGGTGTAGGATTTAAGGTTACAAATACATCTTGAAACTGTCTTCCAGTAAGTTTATACTAATTACAGTCCCACTGGCCATACACAAGCACAATCAGTTCACTGTCCCCTTGCTAATAAAATATTGTATATAATGGAGCATGGCAAAGAAGAATCACTATTTACCACCGGCAGGCAAAGGCGGGGACAGTCAATTTCTTTCGTCATTAGCTTGACAATGTTACAGCATCAAATGAGATTTAAAAGTATATTAGGTTTTGTCAGAAGACTTAGGTTTGAAATCTAATTTCCCTAATTAGCTACACGGTTTTAACTTATCTGAATTTCAGCCTCGTCATTTATAAAAATGGGGTAAACATCACCTACTTCACAGTGTTGTAGTGATGTTTATACAAGAAAACGTGAAAAAGCAGCTAGCAAAGTGACTAGCTCTTGGGGGATGTTTTGCTATGTACTCTACAATCTTTCTGATGCTTCCGTTGGGTTTTTTATTTTTCCTTTTATGTTTCATTTTGTTTTGCTTTTTTTCCTTTTTTTTTTTTTTCATTGTCTTCTTCATTCGACTTGGGTTTTATATCTCTTATCCTCCAGTATAAATCTTTTCTTCTAAGTACCTTTCCATTTTCCTCTCAATATTAAGGCCATATCACAATTTATCTCGACACTAAAAAACAAAACAAACTACAAAAATACCATGGTTGCTTGCTTTTCATGACCAACTGACTATAAGCATGAACCAATTACTTCTTTATTGTTTTTGAGAAATCACCTACTAAATATCTCAATTAATAGGTAACAATACCCTATACCCTGTTCAGACACTTTCTTTTATAATTCTTAGTGATATAATTTTATCTGCTTTATCATATAGGATCAAACTCTTCTGCCAGGGCTGCTATAACCAATATCACAGACTAGCTGAATTAAACAACAGGAATTCATCAACTCAGTTTTGGTGGCTAGAAGTCCAAAATGAAGCTGTTAGCAGGCCATACTTCTCTGAAGTCTGAAGCGTTCTAGTAGTGGCTTGTCGGCAATCCTTAACTCAATCTCTGCCTCCACCACATGGTGATCTCTCTCTCCTACTCAGTTACCTGTGTCTCTGTCTATTCCTATCCTTAAGTAGGGCTCTAGTAATATTGGATTAAGGCCCACTCTGATTAAGTTTGGCCTCACTTTAATAACATCTTCAAAGGTTATATTTATTAATGGGTTCACATCCACAGGTGTTAGGATTTTCTTTATCAGTTCACTGTAATCTGACTTGGACCTCCACCCCTTTTCTGCCAGTGCTCTTGCCAAGGACCTCTAAATGAACTACTTATACTAACTTTTTAGCAGCACCTGACACTGTTTACCTCCTAAAACATTCTCTTCCTTTGTCTCTTACACACAACACTCTCCTGATTTTCCTTCTGTTACATGACCACTGAATCTTCCTTTGCAGCTTCCTTTTCCTCTCACTACCTCTTAAATGCTGATTTTTATAGGCACTTTTCCCACTCTAGAATGTGGTTCCTCAACCACTAAGTAGCTTCAATTACCATCCTTGTGCTAAGATGTCTACATTTCTAGTCCTGGACCTCATTCCTGAAATCCAGACCTTGTTACTGTTTTTACTTGGCATAAAAGAAGTGTCAGTCTGGCAGCATCTTTTAGCTTTCCAGATGCATCCTCCAATTCTACCTCCAGCATTTTATCCTTTAGCTATACCAAACTACACACTTTTGGTTTCAAAGAAAGAGCATATACTATGGTCTGGGTATATACCCATAAGAACTGAAAGCAGTGACACAAATAGACATCTGCACACCGATGTTCATAGCAGCATTATTCACAATTGCCAAAAGCTGGAAACAATGCAGGTGTCCATCAACCAAGGAATGGATAAACAAACTGTGGTGTATTCACACGATGGAATAGTATGCAGCTGTAAGAAGAAATGAAGTCATAAAGCATATGACACATTATGTTGAGTGAAGCAAGCCAGACACAAAAGGACAAATACTGTATGACTGCATTACTATAGACTAAATATATTGTGTAACATATTGTATGATTCCATTTATATAAAATGTAAATATAAACCAATTTATAAAGATGAAATTTGAGTAGTGGTTATGTAGGGCTAGGGAAGGCATACTAAGGGGTATGAAGTTTTTGTTTTTGGCGTAATGAAATAGTTCTAAATTTTTTTGTGGTGATAAATGCACAACATTATGATTATACTAAAAGCCATTGATCATACATTGATTGTATGGTATGTGAATATATCTCAATAAAACTGCTTAATAAATAAGTAAATAATTGTGCAAGAATAGACAGAAATAGCAGCTACGTATAGCAGGGGAAACAGAGAGATTGAGAGGTGAAGAATTTTCTTGTCTGTTTTATTATTATTGTTATTATTGAAATAATGAAAATGCTGTAATAATTACTGAAGTGATAAATACACAACTACGTGATTATACCAAATACCATTGATTGTACACTTTGGATGAAATGTCTGCTTTACTCATATGTATCAATAAAATTGATTTGTTAAAAAAAAATAGGGAGTGGATATAGCTAGAAAAAAAGAGCATATGCTATGGAATCATACTGTCTGGTTTGAATCCCATTCCAAAGTTTGTGTAACCCTGAGTAAATTACTTAATTGCCCTGTGCCTGAGTTTTCTCATCTATGAAATGGAAAAAATAATAGAACCTAACTCTAAAAATTATAAAGGCTGAAATGAATTAATACACATAAAGTCCTTAGAATAACGCATGGCACATAAAAAGCATTCAAAAAGTATTAGTTTATTTATGCGACCAAACCTTTGAAATGCCACAAACATAAAAAAACTCTGCTGTCTGCTGTTCTTGTTACTGGACTCTAGAGTTTGTTTACTAGATTAATGTTATAGATGTAATCATATTCTCATTTCCTTCTACATTCCTTCACCAAAACTCACACATCCTTAACATGCAGATTATTAGACTTTCAGGTTATCTTAGAAAATTATCAATTTTACACCTCATTCACATTCTTTGTTGGGCTCTCTCTTATTCTGGATGACTTCAAATTACATCTTAAAGTTAGAAGGGGTCTCAAGAGTCATTCAATTAAACCTTCCATGCAATACATGAATATCTTCTAAGCTCTGTCATCCAATCTGTCATTTCAGCGATCAAAAGGCAGCTAGTTTCATTTCTGAGCACCACCACTTTGCCAGGACAAAATCTGCTTCACTGATATTTCCATCTAGTCTATATATGCTCTTTTGATCAACCCAAGGTAGGGCAGCTACCTTTGCCCCCTGATAGTGCTCTGAATATCTTAAGATTTTTGTTTTTATTTTTCTTTCAAGCTATACTATTTCCTCCATTCATTTCTCACATGAAATGTTTTCTAATCTTTCTACCACCTTGGATATCTTCTGCAATGACTTCCAATTTGTTCCTGAACTTACTGAAAAACTCCACATTTGGTTTAATGGTACATTCAGGACTAAAACCCTCTGTCAATAGATATTACAATTTTATTAAAGGGCTTAATTATATAAGAGCATTAAAACTACAGTAGAGGGGGACTTCCAGGAAGATGGCAGATTAGAAAGACACAGGACTCTCTGCTCTCACAGAAAAACAGTTAGAGGACAGGCAGAAATGGCCTGGAAAAAAAAGTTCTAGGGGGTAAGACTCCAGGAAAGGCTGAACACCACCCAGAAGACAGAGGCACAGAAAAGGAACCTCAACTTTAAGACCTTGAGTAGACTGCAGCTGTAGCTTCCAGCGCCCATTCCCCACCTGATGAGGAAAAAGCACTGAATTCTCCAGCCTCTGGCCTGTGGCTACAGACAAAGGGGCCTCAAGGATCCACCTCCCCAGGAAATAAGACAGAGGGACACAGCCTAAGGCTGATTCAGCTTTTGACCCACAAATTTGGTCTGCTGTGTCCCCAGGAGCCCTGCCAGGCCAGGTGGGTCTGCAGCATTGTTTGCCTTGGGAGCCCGCACTGGACTAAAAAGATTCCACCCTCTCAAACATCCCCCTAGTGACCTGGATTGGTTGTTGAGAACAGAAAGGAGAGGAATTATTTCCTACCCAGGGTAAGAGGGGACTACCAACAAAGGTTGGAGAACTGTCTCTGAGAAAGGTTGAATTGCAAGGCCCTGAAGAGCCTCCAGGCAGGATCCTCTGTCACACTCATCCAGTCAGTGTTTCAGCACACACTCCCACCAGGCTTTGAAGTGAGAGGCCTGTTGAACAGGGCCATCTGCTGGCTGACTAAGGAAGTGCACGTGAGGGAATTTAAATAAGAGTGGCTATTT
>PVKH010029903.1:0-12582 GCA_004027955.1 Chaetophractus vellerosus | reverse complement strand
TTCTATGTGTATCTAGCCCTGATGTGCATTCTCTCATAGCCAAACTTCTATGGAGTCATATTCATATCTCCATTTTATCCCCTCCCATTCACCATTCATCTCTAACCCACTCCAATCTAGTTTCCACTTCTACCACCCCAACAAAGCTGGTCTTATTAAATGCAATAAAAGATAAATCAGCTCTCATCTTGGAATACTTAAAGTCTCAGTAGCATTGAACAGGTCCCTTCCTTGAAACACTGCTGACTTCTGTGACACCCTGTTCTTGTGGCATGCATTCCTTCTACTTCTTTAGCTGCTCCTTCTAGTCTCCTCCATCCTGTTTTCCCCAGCCTCCAAATATTAGCATTCCCTCAGGACCTGTCCTGAGCCATCAGCTCAATCTGTACTATCGCCCTAGGTGATTTCATTATCTCCACAGCTCTAAATACCATTGATAATTTCCCAGCTTGCCTTTCTAGTTCAGGCTTCTCTTCTGAGTTCCAGATTGAATGAATACTCATATGTCTGTTTCAGAGCTCCAACTGCATGTTTTGCATCTCCTGTGCTACACTGTCCCCTTTCCTCTCAATGTTGCTCCTTCTCTGGGCTTCCCCCATCCACCCAGCTACTCACACCAGAAGCCTCAAAGTCATCCCTGTCACTTGTCCTGTTACTGCCCCCTCAGGTCCAATCTCTCAGTGAGTCCTGACAATTTTACTCTCTGATCTGTTCACTTCTATCCATCTCCACCCTTAGACCAAGCAACTATCATCTGTACTTGGACAAGGTAAGAATCTCTCTTCTCTCTAACCCATTTCCACAGAGCAGGCAAAGGATAGAATTACAAGTATGAATCTGATCTCATCGTTTGGTTACTTAAAATTTTTCAAAAGTTTCCTCTTAGAATAAATTTCAAAAGCCTTAATATGCACTACAAGGTCTCAAAGGATTTGGTCTGGCCAGCTTACCCGCCCTCCAAGCCCTTGTCCTCTCTCCCTCCCTCGCTCCATGCTGCGATTTGGCCTTCCCTTTGTTTCTCAACCATGCCACACTCTTTTCTGCCTCTGTACATGCTGCCCCTCCCCCCAGCTTCACAGGCCAACTCCTACTTACAACTCAGGCCTCAGTCTCAATAACCCTTCCTCCAGACCCTCCTCCCTCACACCACTTGTCTCCAGATCCAATCCTCTAACACATACTTTGATAACCTCTATCCAGGTTCTTCATAGCACTTTTCACAACTGTAATTACATGGTGATTTCTTTAACTCTTTAACATGTCTCCCACATTAAAACGTCAACTCCATAAGAACAGAAGCTGGGTTGTTTGTTGGTCTTGGATCCCCAGCCATCAGCACAATGTCTGGTACAGAGGAGGCACACAATGTAAATACTTCCCATTAGAATAAGTGACTGAATTTATTAGAGGATAGTTAAACTGAAATCACTTTGAAGCATCTCAGAATTTATAAGCACACAATTTGATTAGGTAATATTTTATGTAGACTATAAGTAATTTTTATTGACTGATTAAAGCTAGAACTCTATTGAGCTATATACTATTAGCCAAGTTTGAATATCCTCAAATATATGAAAGCAGGTAATTCCAAAACTATGCCATAAGTTAGCTCTTATTCAGGCAGACATGCCTTTCACCAAAAAGATTAACATAGCTGTTTTCCTGGGCATTCATTTAATAAATAATAATAATTATCATTTACAGAGTGCCACACACCATGTCATTCATTTTATTTTATTTTATTTTTTTAGGTACTGGGACCTGGGTATTGAACCTGGGACCTTGTATGTGGGAAGCCATCGCTCAACCACTGAGCCATATCAGTTCACCTGAGTTGGTTTTTTCATTTATTTGCTAGTTGTTTGGGGTTTTTTTGTTGTTGTTTGTTTACAGGAGGTACTGGGGACCGAACCCGGGACCTCCCATGTGGGAAGCAGGTGCTCAACCACTTGAGCCACATCCGCTCCCCTCATGAATTTTTAAAGAATTAAAATACAACAAAATATACTTAACACTCAAAACTTAATGCAAAACCACAATAATAAAGACAGTGAAGTACTGCCATAAGAAGAAACCTATAATGGAACAGAATTGAGAACTCAGAAATAAACTCATCACTCTATGGTCAACTGATTTTCAACAAGTGATATTGAGACAAGTGGATATGCACAAGCAAAAGAATTAATCTGAACCCCTATGCCAGATAGTATACAAAAAATGGCCACTAGTTTTCAAACTGAAACAAGGCAAATACTCAATAAACCCTAATTTTAGATCAAGAATGGTAAACACAAAAATTAATTTTTTAATAATATTTAGCAAGGTTTGGGGGGCACCAATTCTTAAAAGTTTTCAATGTGGCCCACAGGGCAGATGCGAGACAAGTAGTATTAATGTCACATTTCACTCGTATTCTCCACTGATGGGTCAAAAGTAACTCCACTTGTTCCATTCATTTTGGTGATGTCTTCTTACTGTAGCCAAGTAGAAACAGAGCAGATGTCTTAACTATACCGCATTGATAAGTAACACAAGAATCAAAATGGTTTGATAACTATTGAGAGAGAAAAAACACATTTTGTAGGCTCCTTCTTGTTTCTGGACAGACCTCAAAGAAAGTTAATTAGATGGTAAAATTGGCGACCATTTTATAACAATCAAGTAGAGAACAATAAAATGGCGACAGAGCTTTCTGACTGATAACTGCATGGTTGAATAAAAAACTTGTGTTATACTTTCTGGTATGAACATGGTAGAGTTGCAGGCATGAATCTTCCTGGAACATATGTACAGCAACAAGGTAAAAGAGGGGAAAACCCCACAAAACCCCCTTTTCAGCAAACCTAGGGGGAAAAAAAGTCTAAAAACTCCAGAATATATGAGAGCAGTGCTGAGATCAAACAAGGCTGATGTCAGAGAGAATCTATGTTGGGGGTAGGGTATAGAGACAGAAGGTATGGCATGTGATGAGAAGGGCCCAGCAATGGCAGGTATCAAAAAGTAACAGCAAAAATACACTCCTTTATGTGGGAAGTCTGGAATTGGCAGCAAGAGGCCTCCTAGACCCAGTTTAGTTTGGAGAGGGAAAAGATTTGTGGCAACACATAGATACCCATAACCTTGAAATATACCCTGGTCCCATCCACACATGCTACAAATATTTGGCTGAGGAAAATCAAAATCATTAAATCACAAGAAATAAAAAGGTGATTGGCACAGCACTGACAGAGAAATAATATTTAAAAAATGCGAAGAGAGGAGGTGGTTTCAAAAGAATTTTGCCATCGTTCATAGAAGGAAACTAATAGTTACCGCCAATAGAACTAAAAATACTATATAAAGTAACTAATAAGACAAAAACACAAACCTTCCTAAATATCAGAACAAAAAAGCAAAGAAAAATAGACTACCTAGTGAAAGATTTAAATAAATATATGTATATATATTCAGAAAACAAACTGCAAGGACAGAGCTAAGCCATATCTGACATGTCAATAAATGTAAATGGAATTCAACTCATATTAGATTTTCAAATTGACTCATAAAGCAAAGCCTAACTCCATGCTACATACTAGAGATGCATCTAAATCAATTTTTAAAGTCTGGGGAAAAAAAGAACAGGGGGATGAGCAAAGATAAATCAAGCAAATGTAAACAAAAAAGCAGGATTTGTTTTGCCCAGCTCCTTCTGATTCCAGAGCTTGAGATCTTCACCACCACAAATACTACATACACTGCCTCACGTGCTTTTATAATAATGCATGGGGTATGTATGCAAGCATGAATATGCTTTAGATATTTAAAAATAACCATCCAAAATAAATTATTATAAACTTTCTTTTAAGTAAGATCAGATAAACTTTCTTTGAAGCAAGATCAGATATCAAATTTGCACTACCAGATGGCTGAGTTTAAAGCAATTAGTCTATCTACCTTGAATGGTATATTTTCCACGTAAAAATCAAAACACTGGGGAGCGAGTGTGGCTCAGTAGTTGAGCACCGGCTTCCCACATATGAGATCCCAGGTTCAATCCCCTGCCCAGTACCTCAAAAAAAAAAAAAAGAAAAGAAAATCAAAACTGTACTGAAAACTCCCCTACTGGATTTATGTCAAGATCAGTTGTCAACCTAACAACATGCAGTAAAACTCCTAACTCTGAAGATAATCTATTGTCAAGCACTCAAAAACTAAAATTCCAGTTGAGCAGTTGTTTCACATAAGGGTAAAGACTTAAAAAGTGGGATTTTATGAAATTAACAGTATATTACAAATATTTCCCTAGAAGCAACAATATTTTTACCCTTTTGCAGAAATCCAAACTATGATATTGCTTTCAGGTGTGGAAGAGTTGTAGCTTCAGAAAGAGACTTCATGCGTCAGGAATAAATGGAAATGTGGGTAGCAAAAATTAAGAAGCACTCTAGGACTATATAAAGGTCAGTATTGGCTTTTTAAATACAAAAATAAACTTGTGGCAACATCAAGTTAATGCTTAAGGGAATTAACTGTGAAATCTCTGTGCTTCGGTTTCAACATTAAAAAAAAAAAAAAAGAGGGGAAAAATAATAATAGTACCAACCTGACAAGACTGCTGTGAGTATTAAATAAGTGAAGCACTTACAACACTGTTTGGTTTATATTTCAATAAATGTTAGCTAATAATTAATAATCACCACAAAGATATAAATTTCAAATTGCATATTATTCAAGTCTTTAAATATAATTATTGATGAGAGCTAGACAAGAAATCCACAGAGAAATATTTCCCTAAAGGAAAAAAAGAAAAGGAAATTGAAGCCCCTCCTTCCTTAAATTCCCTATTCTCTCCCTGCTACCACCACCACTGATGCTACTTCAGAAGCCCCTCCTTTTTAATCCCATGGTACATCTCTATTATAGCATTACACTAGCATATTTTCATTGTTGGTGTACTCATCTCTCCATCAAGACTGCTGTGAGCTCCTTTAAGGCAGCGATTCTGTCTTGTGCATCTCAGCACCTCCAGGGCACCTGTTCTCACACGTAATAGGTGTTGTGAGAAGTGTGTATGTATGTGTGTGTATATATATATATCTCAGATCTTTCAGGAAAGTTGGCAGATAAGTCACCTCAGCTGTGACCAGAAAAGAAAGAGGGGGTCATTCAAGAAACACTTATTGAACACATTAGGCAAGAAGCTGGGCTCCTGAGTCATAAAGAAGACCACATCTCTGTCTTTAAAGAGCTCCCAGCCCGGGGCGCACCCATCAGGTAAGGATCTCCTCCTCATCAGTGAGTAGAAATGTGAACGCTCTAGACATCTGACTCCCAGAGTTCTCTTGAATTATAGTGTTCCTTCCACTAGAACAATGCCTTTTAACTATTGTTGGCAGTGATTATAGTAAAAAACAAAACAAAACAAAAAAAAACACATTCTTAACCCTGCCTAGTACATAGATAACACAGATTTCCAATCTCTTCTATTTAATTCTATTTTATTTCACTTCAAAAAATGTTCGTGTTGACACACTAAATTGATTTTATGACTCAAAGTTTGAAAAACGCTACTCTAGAAAATACATTTTTAAAAACTCTAGAATTTCAAGATCAGATTTAATTCCTAATAATTAATTTTTCTCACATACTGAATTTGTTTCACAGCAAAAAGAAGTAAAACACAATTGAATTATCAAATAGCCCACAAAAACTAATATTCGGCCAAGACAGCTGTCACTTGGGGGTGGAAATTCCATAACGCTTTCCCAGTCTAAGGAAAAGAGCATTTGCTAAACAAAAAAAGCTTGGTGGCAAGTACCCTCATATTCCATGTCCCATTTCAGCCAGACTGTGGCACCTAAGACTCTGATTCTATGTAGAAATTCTGGAGTTTCCACTTACAATGAATACTTTTAAACTATTTTGTATACAGAAACTTTACCTGTGTTTGGATGGGGAAACAAATTTTTCAAAATAAGAGAATGAAAATCAAAATAAACCATTTTAAATAAACATGCTTTTTAAAAAGTCTATGAACTTTGCCAATCATCACCTAATTAGGGGGGACCACACTGATTTATACCAGACCTGAATAAAGCACGCGAAAGTGGATCATTAATTAAACTAATATCTCTTTTGGTTTGCCCTTGAAATACTGGGGCAAAGGCAGGATACAACTTTTCCTCATCATGAAATGTTTGGGTGGAGATGTGATAACAACAATCACCACTACCCAGCAGCAATCTAGGAATGAAGAAACTCCAATGCCATCCAAGTTCTTTCAAGAAATGTGTCCCCCTGACAAGACTTAAAATCAGAAACAGGCAAAAGTCCAAAAAAACTCCCTTTTCATCTTCTGTATCCACAGGCAGTAACTTCAGCCCTGAGAATGTAAACCAAGTACAAAAATTTTCTTCTGACTTGGTGGGGTCACAAGCCTCACCATTCCCCATCCAAGAAAAATGTTTGCATTTGTGCTACAGGAATATTCTTAATACATTTTATTTATTTGTTTATTTTTACTTTTCTGTCTTTTTTTTTTCTCTTAATACTTTAAAGGACTCCTTTTCATGAAGTTTGCCTCAAATTACGAAGCAATTTATAAAACTCTAACAAGTCTTATCTTTTCCAAAAAAATCTGTTTGGAACCAGAGATGTTTTTTCCATAAACTACATTTTTCTTAGGAAAAGGGAAAGAGTCATACTTAGTATTTATGACCTCTGTCCAATATAGAACTTTCTGTGGTGATGTAAATGATTTATATTTGTGTTGTCCAATACAGTAGCCACTAGCCACATATGGCCATTGAGCAACTGAAATGTGGCTGGTTTGACTAAGGAACTGAACTTTTTAATTTTATTTCATTTTAACGAATTTTTATTTAAGTAGCCACATGTGACTAGTAGCTACCATAGGGGTAGTGTAGCTCAGATAATCAACATATATCTTCAGCAACAAAGCTAAGTACTTGACTTGTCTTAGCCTGAATGTCACAATTTTAAAAACGGACATTCTGTGCTGGCATTTCAGTTTCATCTCCCAAATTAATACCTAAGGCTATCCAGGCCCTTCCTCAGAAGTTGTTTTTCAACAAAGTTTTGGCAATTTTTATTCTAAAATAGTAACATCTCGGGTCTACTGAGCAGAATTCCTTTGGCAATATTCAATTTTCCATCTGTGAAACTAAGGAACAAAGAAAGGAGGGGAAAAAAACAAATACAAAAATAAACCAACCTTAGCAGGCCCACCCTCTTGACACAAAGTGAAGAAATGAAACACACAATCCACAGAAAACTAACACAACCCACCCCTGGACTGTTAGAGCTACCCATGGACCTCTACTTATGTTTGCTTCTTTAAGCCTAGTTGTGGCTTTCGACAACACTCATTCCAACATTTGTTTGGCCTCTTTGTGTTCTGTAATGATCAAGCCATGATCAGACCCCCTAAAATCAAGCACTGTACCTATAGAAAAACCACTTAAAATATACATACTAAAATATTCTATATTTAAATGAAACAAACTGATCAAATTGGCAAAATGCAGTAGCCTGAAGAAGAACAGATGCTTCAGAGAGACTAAAATATGCAGAACACGCCAAGACCACATTCCAAGCAGGTGGGAAAAGAAACTGCACAATTCCATAGTCGGCAAGGAAGACACATCCCAAGAAAATATGCACAAAAATACACTGCAGCCATGCTGTGGCCATAGCACAACTAACTTTAACTTCAAGCAGCACCACTGCACTTCTTATAATTTCAAGATCAATGCCGAATTAATTTTTTTCAGCTTCTCATCATGCTAGCACTTATACCTAAATATGCCACACTTACAAGGACAAACATTTCAACAATATAATTGTGGTTAAGTAGACTGGATTTCTAGAACCTGTATCTACAAATACTATGAGCTCATTTAAAACAAGTAAAGCCAAGTATACTGTACGAGAATAAAGGTACTAGTACCACATAGCGTATTTGCTGAAATTCAAACTATAATCAGCAAAGCAATTCTAAGACAGTAGGGCCGCTCAGGTAAGAATCCAGCACAAGAGACCAGAACTTCATTTTGAACTTCATTTTATCTCCACCACTGTTACTGCTACACCATGTTCTAAAAAAGGACTAGAAGCTCACCTACCATATCCCAAGATAATTGGGATTTCGACAAGACACCTGACAAGGAAGCAATGCAAACACTATCCCAGGGGCTTCAGCTCTTGCAGAATAATAAATGGCATTGCCAGAAGGAGAAAAGGCTTCGACAAGGGCAACTGAAAGCACTCTGACATAGCAAGAGTCTGTCAGACTCCAAAAAGGCTGTATGCTGTCAGTCCTTCTCATGTATATGGATAAAATCTGCAGATGCAGCCTGGGCAGGAAAAAGGGAGACAGAATTTAAAATGGGGAACTGCTGTATTATGCAACCCCAAGAGTACCCTCCTCACTTTTCCAAGCTCTTAACTACAGACCCTTTTGACCACAGTATATGCGGCATGATCACTAAGGAGCCTACCCTTTCTAAAATTCTGTGATAAAACCCTCCACATCTAAGACAAGTGCTAGGAACCTCATTGCCTTTTACATTATCCTAATTCTTAGGAAAAAGAAAAAAAGTCAAGTAAATATAATACACAACATTTTCACAGCAAAGGCTCAAGTTCTCAAAGCACATAAAGTTTATAATCAGAAAAACAAAACACTACTTCTCATTTAGTTCTACAAAAGTCTGCTTCAAAACAGTATTATCCCCACCTTCCAAAATTCAATTTACAAGCAGAAATAAAAATCTACTTAAAGATACTCTGAAGATAAGTTAGTTTAACGTAAGTAAAACTCAACTTTTTATATTTAATATTCTAAGACAGATGTATGAGATAAAATGTAGAATCCAGTAAACAAAAGAAACATACGTAACAGAAAAGAAAGCCATTTTTGCTTGGCTTATACTGTCATTAACACCGTGCAATACCACATTAAATGAAAAACTTATTAAACTGTTTTAGCACAAATATGGCTCAGTTTTCTAAATTCCTATGTTTACAGGCTAAATATCTTAATTCTTCATTTTTATAAGCCTTCAAGTCGTATATAGCTAACTCCTATTTCTTTGAGAGCTTTTGCACACCAGTTTTAATAAATGAATCTCAATCACATCAAACACATATTAAAGGAATTTAGCAATATATAATTACAAAATCATACTTCCGAAAATATCCTGCTTCCTAATAGAACTGTTTTCTATTAATTTTTTCAATAAAGCATAAAAGCACCTGCAATCCAAAGTGTAATGTATATTTATTCATGGGCCTTGAGTTGAGCACATTATACATTTTTCATATACATTTAACAAAAGTGTTCATTCTTACCTGTATATCCAGCATACCATCCCCAAGAAGCCACCATTCCTAAAAGCCATTTATACATGATTCCTTCAATGTACCAGAACCGCTTACTGTCCAGCACTCGAAGAGGCTGAAGTATGATTACATAGCAGATGTAGGACGGAACAGCCACCAGGTTGTTGGCGATCATGAAGGCAAACCTCATCAAGGCTTTCACCAGGATCCAGCCCAGCCAGGGAGCTTCTTCCAAAGTCACAGCCATTCTCACATTGGTGTCCGTCCTGTCTTTCTGGGGTGAAAGGAAAATTGATTTAAAAAGAAAAATGGATTAAACACACCTAAGTAGTAACCAGCAAAGAAATCGCCTCCAGCATAAAAATAAAGGAAAGACGAAGGTCTAAGCTTTCCCGGTGTAGTACCTCAGCGATCTCTCTGGGAAATTCCAGAGGGGGACAGAGAGCGAGGAAGGAGGAGCCGCACAAGGTCAAGGGAGCTGTTCACAGAGACACCGGGTATGTCATAATATATTTAGCAAATGATAATACAATTCACACTAATTGTTGGAGCTCCCCGGACCGCGTCTCACTGCAGTTGTCTATTTGAATTTTAAGGAAGAAAAATAAACCCACATGCTTCAGACACCCTCAGTATCTCCAAACTGACGTGAAAAGAAGACTGAAACATGGACCTCTCCATCAGATTCCCAGATACCGAGAACCTCGCTATCCACACCATTACCATTCCTGCACATTGATTCATGCCTCAAAAAGGTCTCTCGCGTTAGCAAAAAGAATTACGCTAAAAAGGTTTAGTTGAGGCAAAAAAAAGGTTTTGTTTTCCTTTTTTAAGGGAAAAAAAAGAGAGGGGCCTGGAAAAGAGAGAACATAAAGGTGAGAGGAAGAAAGTGGGAGTAATAAGACGAAAACGAGCAAGGGCAGCAGAAGGGGGAGGGGAGCAAAAGCCAGAAGGAGGGAAAGGGAAAGGGGCCAGGGATGAAGAGAATAAAATCTCCGACCAGAGAAAAGGGAAGCGAACGCTGATGAAAGGAGCTGGGAAGGCAGGGGGATAACAGGGCTAAGGGGGCGGGTGGAGCCCGCAGCGGTTTACGCGGACGTGGAAGGGGTCTGGGCGACGGTCGCGGCCCGCGTGCGCGGCTCACCTCGGCGGGCGCGGACGGCGGGCGGCGGCAGAGCGCGGGGGCGAGCGGGGCGGGAGGCCGGCGGCCGGGGGCGCGGTACTGCGCGGCGGCGGCGGGTGTCCCCGGCCGAGGGGTCGCGGTCATGGACGCAGCGGCGGCCGAGGCGGCGCAAGCGGGCGCGCGGGCGCCCTACTCCCCTCGCGGCTGCCTAAGGACAGAGGGACCGCGGGGACTCAGAGGCCGGACCTGTCACCGGGGCGGGTCCTGGGGAGGCGGGCGGATGCCCCGCGCCCCCGCCTCCTCCCCCCGGGCCTACCGCGCCCTGGCCCCTCACGCCGCCACCGCCGCCTCATCCCCGGGCCGCGCGACGGCGACACCCCTTCCTTGCCCCCCAGCGCCTCCCCGGGCCGGGTTCCGCAGCCGCCCCGGGGCCTGCGCCCGCCGAGCCGGGAGTTACCTCGGGCTGGTCGGGCTCCGGCCCAGGCTGCGGGAGCCGAAGCAGCCGGAAAAATGCATGGCCGGCGGCGGGGCCGGCAGAGAGAGGCGGCGGGCGGCGGGGCTCAGCCCCGCTCCGGCTGCGGCGCGACTCGCGCCCTGTCTTCGGCAGCGCCGAGACTCGGTCCCCAGGGCCCGGCCGCGTTCGTCCTGGCTGGCAGGGAGGGGCGGCGGGGAGGAAGCGGCGGGAGCCGGGACTGCGGCGTCGCCCCCAGAGCGCCCTCTAATGAAGGCGCGGCCGCCCCTGCCCCAGACCCTGCTGGTGCGCGGGTCAGGGCCCTCGGGGTTGCCTGGCTGCTAGGCCGGGACCTCGCCGAGCCCAGGACCAAGGAAGAGGACCCCTCGGGAATGTCTAAGAATGAGCCTTACACCACACGAGGAGTGCTTTGGTCCAAATTGAGAGTCTCTTTTCAGCCCAAACTGCTGCTTTTCATTGTGGAGGCTCTCGTCTGACGGGCCCACCCCTGCCCAGATTGGGAGCTGTGTCCTTGAAGACTGAATCTTTTTTTTCTAATGAAACCCAGTTGTCCTCGTGGCTTTTCTTCTGAACCTTACCAGAGTATTAAGATCTAGAGTTTAAAATCAATTCCTTTTGAGCGCCAGAATTTTTGTTTCTGGAAAACACCTGGAACCTTAATGACAATTCCTATTCCCCATCCATCCCTCCTCCCCGCCCCCCAAAGAGGGGAGCGGATGTGGCTTAAGCTGTTAAGTGCTTGCTTCCCACATTGGAAGACCTGGTTGGGTCCCCTGTGTCTCCTAAGATTTAAAAAAACAGACAACAAGAAATCCAGTGGGAATGAATGGTCTACACAAAGAGACTGAAATTTAGTCAAGGCGGGAAAAGCACTTAGTCACGTGGCTGCCTTTAAGTGCTCAAAAATTGGTGGCCGTTAGGTACCCCTGGACAGGCCTCTTTCCGCCTGGAATACTGTCGCTGTGTTATGTTTCAAAGGCTGAACCACCATGTGGAGACTAGAGAAAGAGCCCAATGACTTACCCACCTGAACATTCCTCAAATGGCTGCCCAAAATTCAGTTAAAAAAAAAAATACTGGGGCTCACTGTAGCTCAGTTGGTAGGGCACTGGTTTACCACATGGGAGGCCCCAGGTTTGGTTCTCGGGGCCTCCTTGAGCAGGCAGACCACCTTGAGAAGGCAAGCCGCCATGGCAGGGCAAAGCCACCGTGGGCAAGGCCACTGCGCAGTGAGCAGACTCGGTGGGTTGTCGCAAGGGGGGTGGGGGGAGACAAGCAGACACAAAAGAACGCAAAAATTAACGCAGCAAGAACAAGCAGAAAGGGGGGGGGATATATAATTTTTAAAAATACAATACTTATAAAACCTTATATCCCTTAACCATATTTGCAAATGAGGAAAGAGGAGGCAATTCTTACACATCCACAGTGAACTACCTTATTTAATGAGTCTGAATGCCACCTGTTCTGGCCTACTCTGAAAATGTTCCTCACTATGTTTGCTTTGGACCCTCAACTTTAACTTCAGTTTCTCTTTGGTTCACAGGTGAAAGAAAGAAAATTCACCTTATGTCTTATGAAAGAATATTTTCTCTTTTCATTCACTATAGCATAAGGTAATAAATGAAAGCACGGGGCCTGCTTG
>PVKH010029902.1:0-12586 GCA_004027955.1 Chaetophractus vellerosus | reverse complement strand
ATAGGGCTTGTCTCTTTCTAGGCCTCCTCTCTCAGTCTCAGCTTCTCTGCTTTCTTCCCAATTTCAGCTGTGGGCTATCAGGCCTATGGTTCATCTCTTCAGCCTTGGCTGCTATGTGGGCCCAGCCCCTCAGGGGCCTCATTCCATGCCTCTGTGCTCTGCTGATTCCAGACTCCTGAACCTCTCTCAGACTCTCAAGGTTTCTCTTTTCTTGCAGTCCTTTCTCTCACATGGCAGGGTCAAAATGGTGGTGTCCTTTCTCTGAGTCCTCTTTCTCTCTGATTCTCTATGTCAGACCCAGCAATAGGGCGAAGACCCAACCTGTGTCACATCTCATTGACATAGTCCAAGCAAAAAACCTAAAGCGATCTAATCAAATGATCTAATCAAAGGCCCCTTAACTGAATTTAATGCAATGAAAGGGTCTCACACCCGCAAGAATGGATTAGTTCCAAAACATAATCTCTTTTTGGGATTCACCAAATTCATACTGTCATATCCCTTATTATATATGTTCTCTCTATAGGCTTCCTAATACAATTCCATTTCTTCAGGATGACTTTATTTTTTGCCTTATAAAGAACATTCAGGCAGAACTCACCTGCTAGTTTGATCTGTTTTATGCTTCCCTAGGTTCTTTTGCCTTCCATCTATCACTTCAAAATCTAATGAAAACCTGAGACTTAACCCAGCTGATCCAGGTCAAAATAATTACCTACTTCTCTGACTTCCAATAATATTTATTAGCTGCATCATGATTTTTAGTATGAATCCCTTATAGAGAAAATCTCTGTTTTGAGTGGTTTTCTCTATAAAATTAAGATAGATCAAAACAATTTTTGGTTTTGTTAATAAAGCTGTCTCCTTGCATGTGTTTATCTCCTGTACCACCTGTGGAGGCAAGGGTTAACATGGTAGGCCTGATTTTTAGAGGTTCTGGCTTGCAGGACTGGGCTTTCATTGGCATCTGGGAACTTGGCTTTAGCAATGTTCTCTCCATTCCTAACTGATAGGGTTGTTCTACTGTGTTTGGGTGGAAATCACAAACAATGTGATTTACAGTGAACACCTCAGCAGAGGATACCTTCCAGACAAGCGCCCAAGAAAAACCCTGGATTCCGAGTCTCTTGTACAGAAGCAGTATACACATTTTTTTCTTTTTTCTTTTTCTTTTTAGGAGGTACTGGGATTGAACCCAGGGCTTTGTACATGGGATACACACATGTTGGTGTATTTCACTGCTGGAGAAGGGAACATGTTCAGTGTGACCCTTTATGGGCTAGGAGTGTTAGAGCACAGGAGTCTGTGCATAGGTTTCTCTGGGCCCCACCTAAGGTGACTTTTTACCTTGCTGATGCTGTTTATCCTTTCACTATATAAACTATAGCCAGGAGTACAACAGCCTCTGAGTGCCGTGAGTCCTTCTGTTATATCACCAAATACGTGTTTGTTCTCTTGGTCCCTCCAACACCACCTAAAATGCTGTTAAAAATGGGAGTGAAGAGATACAATAGTTATGATTTCACAATGACGACAGAAGGGCATGGGAGTTGGACCCTTGTGGAAGAGGAACATGAAACGAGGCTTGACAGAGTGAAAGCAGACAGATGGACAGTCTCTAAGGAGACATGGTGCGGAACGCTGTGTGTGGGACGAGGCCGGAGCTGATGTCAGTGCTGAGGCCTCTGGAACCTCCGAAAAAGGCAGAACTGGAAAGCCCTGTGCACAAGGTGAAGCAGGAAATGCATTGCCTGGAGGAGTATTGGGAGTGAAAGGACAGCTCACTTGTCCTCCAGCTCAGTTCTTAAAAAAACACCAGGGGTCAAACATCTACCTCTCAGAATAAACAAATGTCTGCATAGAAACTGGAATGACTCCATAGGCTGCCCTTTAATGATCCAGAAACTCCACAGTTGTCTCCCTAACAGTTGGGCATTTGACAAACCCCACCCAGTTACTGCAAGTTTCAAAGGAGCATGTGCTGCCTTCATTCTTATATGCTATTTGACAAACCAGACTTACCAGACATTTGAGGAAAACTTACCACATGTGGCAGGTTGAATTACTTAGCCCAACAAGCACATATTCTTAATTTATCTCACATTCTTGTAGGTGTGAACCCATTATAAATAGGTCCTCTTGAAGATGTTTACTTAAGGTGTGGGCAACTGGATAAGGGTGGGTCTTAATCAGGATTAGGGATGACCTTAAAAGATAATGCAGACATCACAGACTCTAGAAAGGAGAGGATACAACCGTGGGACAGGAGAAGAAAGCCAAGAAACCCCAAGGATTGCTGGCAGCCAGGAGCAGCACACTATTTTCCAGGAGAAACCAAGCCTTGCCAATATCTTATTTTGTGGACTTCTTCTACCCTTACAATTGTGAGCCAGTAAATTCCCTCTGTTAAGCCAAAACTGCTTGTGGTATTTGTGATAGCAACTTAGGCCACCTAAGATACCACATGTGAGAACCATATAAAAACAATATCATTTTTTAAAACTTGGCAGTTCTGATTTTCCAATCAAGTCTTCTCCCCGACCACAATATAACCAGGGCCCAGGCAGCTGTTTTATGCACAAGATCCCATGCAGCATCGACTGCTCTAAGCCTACAGTTGTTTGCTCAGGCATTTAGTCCTTCTACACCTGTGAATCTGGCTATGTATGGAGTGAGCATTTGTATCTCTCTTCCATATGGTTGGCAAAAAAGAAGCATGACTGATGACGGAGGAGATCAAATAAAAAGAGCTCAGATAAGCCAAGAAGACAAGTGGAGAATCTGAAAGGATTCCCGTTTCTGCTTTCAGCCCCTCCCTGAGGCATGCCTGCCTTCCTCCCTCTGAGCTCTGGACATACCTCTGCATCCTGATAAGATTTTCCCTTGTCTGATTAGGCTAGTTCCAGTGGGAGAACCAAGATCATCTTAGGCTTTTTGCATTGTTTCTTTTTTTATTAGAGAAGTTGTGGGTTTACAGAACAATCATAGGTGAAATACAGGATTTCCATACACCACCCTATTACTAAAACCTTGCACTGGTGTAATACATTTGCTACAACTGATGCAAGCAAATTTTTATAATTGTGCTGTTAACTATAGCCCATGGTTTAACTCAGTGTTCACTGTTGGTGTTGTGCAGTTCCATGGATCTTTATTTTTTATTTTTATTCTAGTAACATATATAATCCAAAATTTCCCCCTTTAACCCTATTCAAATGCATAATCTAGTGCTGTTAATTGCATTCACAATGTTGGGCTACCAGCACCACCATCCATTACCAAAACTTTTACATCATCCCAAATCGAAAATCTATACATTTTAAGCCTCTAGTCCCTATTCAATACTCCCACCTTGTCCTCTAGTAAATTATATTCTAAATTTTGACTCTATGAGTTTACCTTTTCTCATTATTTCATATCAGTAAGGTCGTACAGCATTTGTCATTTTCTCTCTGGCTTATTTCACACAACATGATGTCTTCAAGTTTCATCCACGTTGTCAAATGTATCAAGTTCATTCCTTTTTATGGCTGAATAAGACTCCATTGTGTGTATATACTACATTTTGTCCATCTGTTCTTCAGTTGAAGGACATTTGGGTTCCTTCCATCTCTTGGCAATTGTGAATAATGCTGCATTGAACATCCGTGTGCAGATACCTGTTGAAACACCTGCTTTCCATTCTTTTGGGTATATACCAGGAGTGAGATTGTGGGTCATATGGTAATTCTATACTTAACTTTCTAAGGAACTGTCAAACTACCTTCCACAACTAGTTCCACCTTCATTCTTCTGCAAATAATGGTCCAGTTTTCAGAGCACCATTTGTTGAAGACAGAATTCTTTCCCAATTGAGTCATCTTTGCCTCCTTGATAAAAATCAGTTGGCCATAAATGTGAGGGCTGATTTCTAAGCTCTCAATTTAATTCCATCAGCCTATATATAACTGTCCTTGTGCCAGGGTCATATTATTTGATTACAGTGGATTTGTAATAAGTTTTAAAATAGGAAAGTGTGAATCCTCCAAACTATTTTTTTCTTAAAGTAAACTTTATTTCAACTTCAAAAAATAAAATAACAGACAAAAAGCAGCTTAACAAGTTTTAGAAGCATTACTTTCTTCTTTCTAAAGATAGTTTTTGCTATTTTGGGCCCCTTAACCTCCCATATAACTTCCAAGACTGGCTTTCCATTTATATAAAATAAGTGGTCAGAATTTTTGATTGACATTGTATTGAATCTGCACATCATTTTGGGTAGGGTTGACATCTTAACAATATTTAGTCTTCTAATCACTGAACACAGAATGTTTTTCAATTTGTTTAGGTCTTCTTTGATTTATTTTAGTAATGTTTTATAGTTTTCTATGTAAAAATCTTTTATGTCCGTGGTTAAATTTATTCCCAGATATTTAATTCTTTTGATAACTTTGGTGAAGGTAATTTTTTTCTTGATTTCTTCTTCCAAATTTTCATTACTATTGTATAGACTCACTACTGATTTTGTGCTGTTGGTTTTGTACCCTGTCACTTTGCTGAATTCTGTCATTAGCTCTAGCTAATAAAAGTTTTGCTGTGAATTTTTCAGGATTTTCTATATTTAGGATCATGTAATATGCAAATAGGAAAAGTATTACTTTTTCTTTTCCAATTTAAATTCCTCTTATTTCTTTTTCTTGCCTTATTGCTCTGGCTAGAACTTACAATACAATGGTGAATAACAGTGGCCACAGCAGGCATCCTTGTGCTGTTTCTGATCTTAGAGAGAAAGCTTTCAGTCTTTCATCATTAAGTAGGATTTTAGCTGTGGTCTTTATCATGTTGAGTAACTTTCCTTCTATTCCTATTTTGCTAAGTGTTTTTTTTATCAAGAAGTAATATGGGTTTTCTTAACTGCCTCTTCTGAATTGATTGAGATGATCATATGACTTTTAGCTTTCATTCTATTAATGTGGTGTATAACATTAATTGATTTTCTTATGTTGAACCACTCTTGAATACTAGGCATAAATCCCATTTGATCATGTGTAATTCTTTTAATGTGCTGTTGAATTCAGTTTGCTAGTGTAGTGCCTAGGATTTTTGCATCTATTTTCATAAGAGATATTGGTCTGCTTTTTGTCTTTGGCTGTGGAATCTTTATCTGGTTTTGGTTTGAGAGTGATTTTGGCTTTGTGGAATGAATTAGGGAGTGTTATCTCCTCATCAAAAATTTTTTTTGGAAAATATTGAGCACTATTGGCATTAATTCTCCATGGGATAATTGGTCAAATTCCCCTGTGAAGCCATCTGTTCCTGGGCTTTTCTTTGTTTGAGAATTTTAATTATTGAGTCAAACTCTTAACTAGTTATTGGTTTGTTGATATCTAATTCTTTTTGAATCACTGTAGGTAGTTTGTATGTTTCTAAGAATTTGTCCATTTCATAGAGATTATATAATTTGTTCACATATAGTTCTTCATAGTATACTTATTTATATAACTTTTTATTTCAGTGGGGTCAGTAGTAATGTCCCTCTCTTCAATTCTGGTTTTTGTTATTTGTGTCCTTTCTCTTGTTTTTTCTTTTTCAATCTAGATAAAGTTTTGTCAATTTTATTAATGCTTTCAAAGAGCCAAATTTTGGTTTGTTGATTCTATTATTTTTTTTTATTCTCTATTTCACTTATACCTGATCTAATCTTTATTTCCTTTCTTCTGCTCACTTTGGATTTAGTTTGCTCTATTATTAGTTCTTCCACTTTTGAGGTTGGGCCTCTGATTTGAAATCTTTCTATCTTTTAATGTAAGCATTTAGATCTAGCAATTTTCCTCTCAATGCTGCTTTTGCTGCCTCCCATAAGTTTTGGTACTTTCATTTCCATTTGCCTCAAGCTATTTCCTAATTACTTTTGCGATTTCCTCTTTAACCCATATTCTTACTTTCTTAAGAGTATGTTGTTCAATTTCCACATATTTGTGAATTTTCCATTTCTTCCTCTGTTATTGATATCCAGCTTCATTCTATTTTGGTCAGAGAAGAGTCATTGTATGATTTCAAAGTTTTTGAATTTATTGAGACTTGTTTTATGACTTAACATATGGTTTATCCTGGAGAATGATCCATGTCTCCTTGAGAAGAATGTGAGTGCTGTTGCTGCTGCTGAGGTTTCTACATGTATCCCTTGGGCCTCGTTCTTTTAGAGCAGGGGTTCTTCACTGTTTTTGTTCCATAGACCTCTTTTCCAGTCAGGTGAAAACTATGGACTCCTTACTAAGTCCACACTATACTGCCATTATCAAGCCATTAACATTCAAATATACTATGTGTTGTTTAATAAATATGTCACAACCACACCAGCATGTCCCCACAGATTAATATTTTTTGAATTTCAATTTAAACTCATGGATCCTTTGCTAAGAACCCATGCTTTAGGGTATCATTCAAGTTTTTTATGTCCTTAGTGATCTTCTGACTAGATGTTGTATCCATTACTGAAAGTGATGTATTAATGTGTCCTACTATGAATGTAGAACTGTGAATTTCTTACTCAAATTTGTCAGTATTTATTTCACGTATTTTGGGGCTCTGCTCTTATGAGTATATATACATATAATTGTTATGACTTCTTGTTGAATTGGCCCTTTTATCAGTATAGAATGACCATTTTTGACCCTATGATGGTTTGAAGCTGTATGAACCCCAGGAAAGTAAGTTCTGAAATTAATCCATTCCTATGGGTGTGGGACCTTTTTGATTGGGTGGCTTCAGTTGAGGACCTTTGAATGGATTGTAGGACCCAGTCTTTGTCCTCTTGCTGGAGTCCTTTATAAATGGAGTACTGAAAGCAGCAGACACACAGAGAAAAAGCAGCAGAGACAGAGGGAGGTTAGAGAGGAACCCTGAGAGAGGGGAATCCACTAGAAGACAGAGCAGCCAGAGCAGCCAGAGCAACAAAACCCAGAAGAGAAGCAGATGTATTGATATGCCTTGCCATATGGCAGAGTTCAAGATCATCAGCAGTCAATCTTTGGTGAGAAAGTGTCTCTCGTGATGCCTTGATTTAGACATTTTCACATCCTCAGAACTGTATGCTTATAAGTTAATGAGTCCCTGTTGTAAAAACCCATTTCTTGTATATTGGCAGCCTTTAGAAACTAAAACAGCCCCTCATAAATGTTTTTGTCCTCTGTCCAGATGTTCTATCCAATACTGAGAGTGGTGTATTGAAGTCTCCAACTATTATTGTAGAGACATCTATTTCTCCCTTCAGCTTTGTCAGTGTGTGCCTCATGTATCTTGGGGCAGAGTTTAGGTGCATAAATATTTAGAATATTTATTTCTTCTTGTTGAATTGCCCCTTTTATTAATGTATAATGACCTTCTTCATCCCTTATAATTGTTTTGCATTTAAAATCTATTTTGTCCAATATTAGTATCACTACTCCAGCTCCTTTTTGGTTACTATTTGCATGGAATATCTTTTTCCATCCTTTCACTTTAAACCTGATTGTGTCCTTATGTCTGAGGTGAGTCTCTTGTAGGCAAGATGTAGATGGCTCATATATTTTTAATCCATTATATCAGTCTATGTCTTTTGATTGGGGAGTTCAAGCCATTAACATTCAATGTTATAACTGTAAAGGCATTACTTACTTCATTCATTTTGAACTTTAGCTTTCTGTTGTCATATCGTACTATAGTCTATCTTTTTACCCTTCGATTTACTCTTTCTGATAATCTTCATTTCTACACTCTTCTCCAAGACTCTTGCATTTGTTTTTTCCTTTCAGGATGTAGCACTCCCTTTAGTATCTCTTGTAATTCTGGTCTTTCGGTAACGTAATGTATTAGTCAGCCAAAGGGGTGCTGATGCAAAGTACCAGACATCTGTTATCTTTTATAAAGGGTATTTATTTGGGGTAGAAGCTTACAGTCACGAGGCCATAAAGAGTAAGTTACTTCCCTCATCAAAGTCTGTTGTCACATGTTGGAGGAAGATGGCTGCTGGTCTGTGTGAGGGTTCAGGCTCCCTCTTGCTCCTAAGGGTCCGTGGCCCCAGATCATTCTGATCTCAGCTGTAGGCTAGCATTAGGCTCATCTCTCTCCCTGGGACTTGTGTCTTTCTGGGCTTTCTCAGCTGTTCAGTGTTCTGGTCTCTTCAGCTGCAAATTATCAGACAAATGGCTAGGCTCTCTCTCTGGGGCTGCAGTGTCCAAAACTTAACTCTCTGTATTTTCCTTCTCCATGTATTTACTTCCCTGTCTTTGATTGATCATCCATTTATATAGTCCGCAAAGGGGTGGGAGTGGGGACTCAAACCGAGTTGCCCTAATGACATGGTCAAATAAAAGCCCTAATCTTGATTTAATAAGGTAAAAGTGAAACCTCTGAATCTAATACAATCTAATATGCCCAGAGGAACAGGCCAGTTTACAAACACAATCCAATATCTATTTTTGAAATTCATAAACAATACCAACCTGCCACACATATTCTATCAGTTTTTGTTTTTCTGTGAAGACTTTGAACTCCCTTTCATTTTTGGACAGCTTTGCTTGATACAGAATTCTTGTCCTGGTCTGCTGACCTCCAAAGCAGGTCCTTCAGGCAGATTTTGGCTCTTTTTCTGTTGTTTTTGTGAGAGAGTTGAGCCTTATCTGCCTAACCTGATGCCATCTTCCCACAACCCCTTTCATAAATGTTTTTGACTTAAAGTCTATTTTATCTGATATTAGTATAGCTACCCTGGCTCTCTTTAGGTTATGACTTGCATGGTCTAGTTTTTCCATTCTTTCACTTTCAACCTACTTATGTCTTTGAATTTAAGGTGAGTCTCTTATAGACAGCATATATTTTGTCAATGCTTTTTTAAAATCCATTCTGCCAATCGTGGCCTTTTGACTGAAGAGTTCAATCCATTCACATTTAAAGTTGGTACTGACAATAAGGACTTCCTTTTGCCATTCTGCTATTTAGTCTTTGTACATCATACCTCAATTCTTCAATTAATGCCTACTTTCATATTTATTTAATTTTTTGTGTTATACCATATTGAGTCCCATCTCCAATCTATCTGGTTGTATTTTCCATTTATTATCCTTTTTTACCATGAGGTTAAAATTTGGCATCCTAAATATATGACAATTATATTTGATTTGATGCCAACTTGACTTTACTAGCATACACATCAACTGTTCTTATAGTCCTCTTTCTTCCCTCCTTTTTTATACTTGTTACAAATGATATTTTATGTCCCAAACCCTAGAGATATTATTATATTTTTGCATTTTCATTTTAGCACCTATAGGAAATATGAAGTGGCATTATGCACCAAAAAAAAAAAAAAAAACCCAAAGTACTGGCATTTATAATTACAGAAATGGTTACTTTTACTGGAGGTCCTTATTTCTTTACACCACTTTGAACCACTCTGTAGTGTCTTTTCCTTTCTGGCTGAAGACCTCATTGCTTGTAGGGAAGGTCTAGTGGTGATGAACTCCCTTGGCTTTTGCTTTTCTGGGAATAACTTAATATCTTCCTCATTTTTGAAAGAAAGTCTCACCAGGTATAAAATTCTTGAATGGCAGCTGTTTTCTTTCAGTACTAAGTATTTCAGCCCACTGTCTTCTTGCTTTCACAATTTCTCATGAGAAATCTGCAGTTAATCTAATTTTGACTTTCTTGAACATAGCACATTGCTTTTCTCCTTGCTTTCACAACTCTATCCTTGTCCTTTGCATTTGACAGTGTGATGAGTATATGACTGGGACTGTTTTTCTTCAGGTTTATGCTGTGTGCTGTTCTCTGGGCTTCTTTGATGTATATATCCATGCCTTTTGCTAAATTTGGAAAGTTTTCTGTTGTTTCTTTTTGAATATTCTTTTTTCCATTTTTTCTGTTTCTTCCCCTTCTAGGACTCCCATAAGCATATGTTGTTATGCTTGCTAGCATCCTAAATATCTCTTAGACCAAATTTACTTTTTATAATTCTTTTGCCTTTCTGTTGCTCGGCCTAACTCATTTTCACTTGTCTTCTCTGTGAGTTCACTGATTCTTTCTTCTGTCAGCTACAATCTGCTGTTGAAACTCTCCTGGGAATTTTTCATTTCAGTTATTTTGGGCTTTAACTCTAGTGGTTCTGTTTGGTTCCTTTTAAAAATTCTATTTTTTTATTGGATTTCCCACATTTGTTCATTGGTTTTGTTTTGATAACGTTTAGTTCTTTCTCTGTATTTTCTTTCATGTTGAAGATAATTTTTAAAGATTTTTTTCAGTTTGTCCACATTCTGCTCTACTTTATTAATGTTTTTTGGATTTTTATCCTTCCTTTTGGTTTGGCCATCATTTCCTATTCTTGGCAGTCTTGTAATCTTTTGTTAATGTTAACTCTGGTATTTGTTCCCCAAGTTGTGTGTTTCTTGAGTTTGTAAAACCCTGTTGAGATGACAAAATTTTCCTGAGTGTCATTCCTATTATCAGGAAGACCTGCCCAAGGTGAAAACAAAGTGCAGGGTCCTCCTTGTCTTTTCTGTGTCTGTGAGTTTACAGGAGTTTGAATGGCCCTTCTTCTTTTCAAGAGAAATACCTTCTCCCTCTCCTGGGTGTTCCACTGTCATACTTAAAGCGGGTAAGCCAATGACCCAGGCTGTGCACCTCAAATGTTTCTTACACTGCTTTCTTTTCCCTATAGGGTAAATTCTGGGAGGGGTGACACACCAGAAAGGAGTTTCCCAAGTCAGCCTTTCCCATCCAGAACAAGTCCAGAGACCTACAAAGGGAGTGTCAGCCAGCTCCAAACTGCCTTGGGTAAGAGATGAGGGAGAGGCCAGTAAGGGTGCCAGGAACTTCTTCTATGGCTCCCCTAAGCTATGCTTTCTTCACTTGCCCAGCAATGCATCCCTTCAACTATTCCCCACCACTTTGGAAAAGGATGCCATCTTTAATTCTCCTCCATCACCTTTGCCCAGGGCTGGTTGGAACAATGGCCACCCTTAGAGCCTGGCCCACAATAATCTAAAGAAGCTAATCAAAAGCTGTGATCAGCAATCAGCTGGTGCCCACCCTAGATCTTAGCAAAGTCAATTTGTATGTCCCTTTCTGGCACCAACAAGCTAGCCAAGGGCTAGGTCTCACTGCTGCCTGCTAGGAGAGTGGGGGTTAGATGATGGTAACCACGGCATGAAAAAAGCACTTTACCAGTATTTACTGTAATTCACCAGCCTCTTCTTCCTGGTCCTGCCTGGGTGCTGTACAGTGTTCTACTGGACTCCAGGGTTTTGAAATAGTTTATTCAGAGAATCCTGCCTGTTCAATAGGTGTTTTATTGGAGGGACTGATTCTTGAGTCTCCCTACTTGGCATTCTTCCCATAATCTTTGCATTGTTTCTTAAACAGATTATAATTAAATTCAGTCTCAGACATATACTTTCAAGATGTAGGTTTTTTTTTCTTAATGATGAGTTCTGTGTTGGTTAATTTTATGTGTCCACTTGGTTTGGTGTCCTGTTGTTTGATCAAACTCTGGCCTAGATGTTGCTGTGAAGGCATTTTGAAAATGTGATTAACATCTAAAACCAATTGACTTTAAAGTAGATTACCCTCCATAATGTGGGTAGGCTTTGTCCAATCACTTGAAGGCTTTAAGAGCAAAAAACTGAGGTTTCCCAGAAAAGAAGAAATTCTGCCTCAATAATACATCATCAATTCTTGTCTGAGTTTCCATCTTGCAAGACTGCTGTATGGATTTCAGATTCAAGACTGCAATATCAAGCCTTTATGGAATTTCTAGCCTGTCAGACTGTCCTGCAGATTCTGGACGTGCCAGTTCTACAATCATGTGAGCCAATTCCTTAAAATAAATCTCTTGATCTATATGTACATATGCATATATGCTGTTGGTTCTGTTTCTCTGGAGAACCATGACTGGTACAAGCAGTTAACACATTAGTACATAAACAACAGGTTGCTTCTGTCCCCAACTCTCCCTGCCCTATCCAACCATCCATCCATCCATCCATCCATCCATCCATCCATCCATCCATCCATCCATCCATCCATCCATTTTAGTTTCCTAGGCTTCTCAAAGCAGATCCAATGAAATGGGTTGGCTTAAATAATTGGAATTTATTAGTTTGCAGTTTCAAGCTAGGAAAATGTCCATATCAAGGCATCGTTAAGGCAATGTTTTCTTTCTGAAGACTGGCTGCCAGTTATCCTTGACTTTTCTGCCATATAGCAAGATACATGGCAGTGTCTGCTGTTCTCTCCCTGCTCTTCTGTGTTTTGCTGCTTTCAACTTCTTGCTTCCATGGCTTTCTCTCTTTCTGTATTCATTTACATTTATAAGTGTCTTCAGTAATAGGATTAAGACCCATCCTGAATGAGGTAGGTCACACCTTAACCGAAGTAGCCCCATCAAAAGGTCCTACTTACAATGGATATACACACATGGGAATAGTTTAACATTAAGTACATGGTTTTCTTGGGTACATACAGCTTCAAACCACCACATCATCTCTCTCTCACTCTCTTTCTCTGTCTCTCTGTCTCTTTCTGTCATATCTATAATCTATTTATTTATCTAGATATCTTTGTCTATCTCTCA
>PVKH010029901.1:0-12579 GCA_004027955.1 Chaetophractus vellerosus | reverse complement strand
ATACTGTTCTCTCATTCCTCAAAACCCTTTTGTACATTATTTCTTCTATATTTTCCCTCCTTCCCATTATATTTATAAACTCATTATTCTTTATGTATCAGATTAAATATTACTTCCTCTTTGATATCTTCCCTGGTATAATCAGCCTATATAGGGCAATCCCGTTAAGTATCCTCTAGCTTTCCTTCTAGTAACATACATGACTCTAAACTTCTCTTTTCAACCACAATCACACTGTTAAGATTAGGGCTTTGATTCAACCACATCAGGAAGTTATGACTCAGGTTGAGTACTTGCTCCCTTGGTGGGCTGATATAAATGGACACTCATTCAAGAAGATACACAGGAAGAGAGAGAGCTTTGCCATTTTTTTAAAGTAAATTTTTTTAATATCAAATGCTATTTATTTTAGGTATATATATATTATTTTTAGGATACATCGATTACATACATTTTACACAGAAATATTAGGGGTACCCATTTGCCCCATCTCCCATATCTCCCACAACCTTGCACATATACATCCTTCATCAGTGTGGCATATCACGTGCAATAGATGTACACATTTTGGGGCTTTGCCACCAGCTTTGTCATTTTTGATCCTGGGGCTCTGGGGAGAGATGAGCCATTCACCTGATAGTTGCATCTGAGCTTGGGAAGAGAATATAGACTGCTATAGGAAGCCCTGAGAAGCCCTGTGCCCAGCCTACAGCTGAGATTGGAAAGAAGCTGGGTCCATGTAGCCTCAAGAAGAAGAAGTCCAGGAGGGAGAGACCAGGCAGAAATCAGTGACCATCTTTGCATCGAAACATGGCGAGAAAGCAACCTTGAGATGGACTCTTTAGGGCCTTGTAACTGTAAGCTTTTACCCCAAATAAATACCCTTTATAAAAGCCAGCAGATTTGTGGTACTTTGTATCAGCACCCCTTTGGCAGACTAATACAGGAGGCAAGAGGTTAGGCATAGAGACCAGTTAGGAGACTCGGTAGGCAGGAATGATAAAAAGCTTCATTAGGTTGGTAGTAATAAATATAGAATAATTTTAAAAACAAGGTGAAATCAGCTGATAATAAATTGGATAATGATAATAAATTGCAAATGGAGAATGAATGAAAAAGAGGAGTCAAGGATAATTTCTCTTGAGAAATGTGATAGATGCCATTGATGGGATCAGTTTGGAGATGCAGAGTTTGAATGGCCTATGAAATATGCAGATGGAGATATTGAGAAGGCAGCAGAATACACAACTGGATTTCCAGTGAGAGATCTAGAGTGGGAGTCAAACACCAGTATTTTAAATTTAAAATGAAAGATATAAGAGTAGCTGAATTATACAGGAAATGTATATAGTGACCAGCAGGTGGACACCATAATAATTCCATTTGCCCAAAATTTAATTATATTTCTAAATTTCCATGTATTTGAATGAAATTTACACTATTTTTGGTGTGTGATTCAAGCTCCTGATTAGATATTATTTCAGAATTTTAAAAGATGAAGTTTGCAAGTTCCTTAGACTCCACTTCTCCTATCCTATCCCATTATATCAAGTCTTGTTTGACTTACCATTATCACTTGAAACCAACTCAAATTAAATTGTATTAAAATAGATTATAATTAAGCTGGCCATCTTTTTAGTTACCCTAAAATGGTGAGTCTATATTATATTCCTATAATTTATGTCACCAATATTAAGAGTTTTGCCCCTCAATTTTTATAACTAGTGGTTATTTAGTGCTTACTCTTGATTTAAGCCTTTGTAAAACAGTAAATACATAGGCCTCATTTGATCCCAAATGGCTGCCATATGGGAAAACTGAGGCATAGAGACTTTAAATAACTTGCCAAGGTAAAATATTTTGTAAGTGGTGTCGCTGGGGTACTCTGGTACCAGAATTTTTTCTCTTAACTTATCAGGTACACAATCTCATCTTACTCAATTCTTCCAAATTCTGTACTTTCCATTCAATTAGATCTTCAAGTTGGTCTCACAGTTATTTTAATACAATATACATTTAGTATTGAGTGTTAAAAATCATTCTGTGATAGAACTCTGTGTAGGAAAATTATAAATGAGTCTAACTCTTATACATTGGGGGAGATGGGTTATCATATATTCCAAGGTAAGGCCCACTGATGGGGTGCCAATTTCCTGGGGTTGTCTACCCTGCCTATAGTGTTTAGATGTCTCTAGAGTCCCCAAGAGCACCCCATTTGAGGCACTGTTTACTGTGGCAGACAGTGAGCTCCTCTTGAGATGTGCATAACTGTAATCTCTGGAATGACACCCCTACTCACTTTGAAGTCTCTTAGCCATAAAAATTCATTTGGATTTAATATTTCCTCCTTTTGGTCTAGGTCTTTCTCCAAATGTATCATTAGTTGGTGCTTGGTATTAATCCCTCAGTGCCAGGGAGTCTCATCCCTGGGTATTATGTCCCACATCCAGGGAAAGGCAGTGAATTTATATGCTGAGTTTGCCTTAGAGGCCACATTTGAGCAAGAAGGAGGCCCTTAGGAGGTAACTCTTGGGCAATATATATTACCATGCTAGGTTTTGATTTCACATGAACAAGATTCATAAGCACAAGTGTCAATATCAATGCCTGGTGTATTGCTCCCCCCTCCTTTTCTAGGCACTGCCCATATACACCAGAGATTCTCACCACTCTATGAGAGAATGTAGTAGGACTCATCAGGATGGGAATTCAATATTCTATGGGTTATTCTGTGGGTCAGAATAACCCAGAATTACCCATGACCACTGAACACACTCACACTCCATACAGGCATGCCCCAGGTGTGCCCCCCACACACTTGCCCCCACCACCAACACCCCAGATCAGTGATCCTCCCCTACTACAGCTGCAACCTCTCTGCAACCCAAAAACCTCCCCAAAACAACACTAACAAAAAATAGCAATAATGAAATAAAAAAGTAAACAACAAAAAACTATTTTAAAATTGTTTTGCATTGCGCCTTTCATCACCAGAAGATCTATCTTTCCTGTATATTGACAATTTTTTCTGTATGTTCCTCCAAAGTCTTATTTTTTTTTCACTTTATTTTCTGAGAAGTTTAGGTTACAGAAAATTCACATAGAAAATACAGAGGATTCCCATTCACCCCACTTCCTCCCCCCACCTCCACATCTTCCCCTACCAATAACATCCTAGATGAGTATAGTACATTTGTAAGAATCAATGAACAAATATCGAAGCATTGCTACTAACCATGGTCAGTGGTTTACCTTTTGCACTGTATACTTTAAATCTTCTGGCTGTTCATATACTGGGTAAGCCCTGAATCTCAGCAGAGTTGCAGCCAACACCTACTCTCTGGTTCATCAGACTCACCCAGGACAACTAACAAAAGGATGATGATGGACAATGTCCAACCCAAGAAGCAGAAAGTATCTTCAACTACAAGCAAGGCAGTTCCATCCATCTGCCTCATGGGATCTAAGCTCCCTCTCAATCACCATCCCCAAATCCTCAAGATAGAGAAGCAAACAAACATAAGGGGAGAATGCAACTATGGACTAAAGTAGACTTATTATTATTCTAGTAATGGAAGAATTTGTAATTTTGATATAAAGACAGTGGTTACCAGAAGTTCTAAGGGGAGGGAGAGGGAAGAATAGGTATAACATACGGCATTTTTGAGACATTGGAATCATTTTGCCTGATATTACAATGAGAGACACCAGCCATTATAAATTTTGTCAAAACCTATAAAATTGTGTGGTGCAAATGTAAAACATAATTTGAACTATAGGCCATGGCTAGCAGCAATGCTTCAATATGTGTTCATATTTGTAATAAATGTACCACACTAATGAAAGATGTTGTTAATGGGGGAAAGTGTGGGAAGGGGAGGGGGTGGGGTATATGGGAATCCCCTATATTTTCTATGTAACATGTAATCTAGAGCTCCTTTACAAATAAAAATATTTTAAAAATAGAACTGTGCAACCCAGTGAATGCTAATGCAAATGATGGACTTTAATGAACAGTAAAATTATAATGATAATATTGTTTCATCAGTTGTACAAAGGCACCACACTAACGCACAGTGTTACTAACAGGGAAAACTGTGAGCGTGTGAGGGGGTTATATGGGAACTTGGTATTTTCTGCATGTTTTTTTCTGTAAAGCTACAACTTCCCTAATAAGAATAAATTTTTTAAAAAGTCCTTCAGGGGTAAGAGGCAGAAAAAGTTTCCAAATTCCAGAACAATCAGTGACATTCTTTTGCTCAATGACTTAGTCCTTCTGAACTTGTCTCTGAACGTTTGAAAATTTTTAAAAATCATAATTTCCATATCTAATTGAAAGGGTGGTAATGAAGAATAATTAAGAGTATGTATTTCTGGAAGGACACTGAAAATAAATATATATTGTTAAAATATTTATGCAAAATTGATATTTTTTATGGACCTATCTCTGAGCTAGGAGAATTGAGTGGTTAGGAAGGAAAGAGATAAGCAGTTGGTCTATAATCCATTTCTCTCCCATTTCCAGAGGGAATCCCTGAGGAAAGAAATAAGGCAAATGGCTTCAATCTAATTTCCTTTTAAAAATTCTAGAAACAAACCTCCTGAAAATAAACTAACGATATTTGCTAGCAGGAGAGTCCTTATTTATATATAATGCTTTTGGCAGGATGTCTTTTGTCAAGGAGTGCTTATGATAATTAAACCAAGAATTTATGAATTGATGGTGTATGGCTCTTTGCAAAATGCCATGTAAGTCATATAACTTTCTGAGTATGAAATGGAGATATTTCATAATCTAGACCAGAAATGTACTAACATTTTCTGTAAAGAATCAGGTAGTAAATATGTTCAGCTTTGCAAAGCATAAGGTCACTCTCACCACTATCAACTCTGACGTTATAGTGCAAGGGCAGCCATAGATAATACATAAATGAATGCAAGTGACTGTGTTCCAGTAAAATTTTATTTACAAAAATAAGCAGTGGGCTGGATTTCCCATCCCTTATCTAGATGGTTCCCTTTGTGTAACTGATGTGAATGGGCAAGATCACCCAGGTAACTCATCTATTATCCCGGGCAAAAGAAAATAAACAATGTGGAAAGAAAGGATCTGAGAGTTCACATTGGGAATCTTGGGCCAACCCCTGCATTGCCTGTTTTTTTTTTTTTTGAATCATTTCAATTATTAGTAAAATTTAATGTTGAATAAGAGCTTGATTCTAATTTAATATATATTATTTTACAATGTAATCCATTGTGAAAAGGGGAAAATTGATTGACAGACCCAACTCGTCTGTAAAGAATGCTAAAGAGAAGAATTAGTATCTACAGATCCATCATTCTCTTTCTTTTGTAACTAGAACAAGGCTTTCAATTTTTACCTAATTCAAAACTTAGAATTTACCTCAGCTGCCTTAATTTACTATAAACTTTATCTAGCCACAGAGTTGGATCACTCTATTCCAAAAGTAATATTTATCTCAAAATCTCTCTGACTCAAAGAATCCGGGGATTTTTCAGTATTGTTTAATCTTTTAACAATGACACTTTGGCCACTCTTTGTCATGTGTATGCTTAATTCTTCTAAATGTTAAGTTCAAGCATATCAGAATCTTTAAAAATTGTATGGTAGATACTAATAGCTAGGATGTATGTGGCTTCATTGTACAGTTTATGAAACTATTGTCCAAATAACTTTAATTTGAACAGATATGTAATTTAATAAGCTAGAGGTAAAGAAAATAAATGTTTCTTTTAGTAAAATGTAGCATATTTTACACTTTCAAGAGCAAACAACCTCTAGTCTTGATAAAGTTCAGGGACTGGCAATATGTAAGAGAGCATTCCACAAGGCCACACGGAATCTCTTTAAATGTATGAACTTATTTGCATGGCATTTCTGGTTGAACCAGATTGGATTAAAATGTGTAGGTCCTACAAAATGCAATTGAGTTACATATAGTCATAGGCCCACAGATAAATTTTATGCTACGGAGACAAAATAATGCCTTTATGCATCTGAAACACAATCTCTTAACAGAGCACTTATCTATTATATCACAATTTATGTAAGAACTTATTCTCTTCCTCCAATCTTGATCAAAATATAGAGGGGAAAATGAATCTAGAGTTCTATGGTCTGACCATCCACCTTGATATTCTCTAGTTATATATTCAGAACATTTTTTTCACATAATAACCATAGCTTTCCATTTCAATAACTCCTGGGGGGGGGGCGTGATAAAAAGCCTTAAAAAATGCAAGGGAGATGGATGTGTTGCATCTAAAGTCTCAGGGGCACATCCCAGTATTTCATGTTATAAAGCAGTATAAGCTAAGCGCCTATTATGAATCAATTACATATTTAATGTTAAGTCTAGAGTTAATATGGAAAGTAAATCTCTTCTAAAATGCAACACAACCATAATAAAGATTTTATTTATACTACTGGCTAAAATAACCCTTTATTTTAGAATAAAAACATATTTGTTAAATGTTCCCTGCCAAAATACAGGTTAAAATTTCCTCATTTCAAGAGCAAACTCAAAAAAACTATTTTATTAAGCATTGTCATTTTGTTTCTTTCTGATACCTCATGTTTATCCTGAAATTTTTGGGAAAATCTTCATGACCTGGATGAAGGTAATTCATGTAATGATCACTATCTATTTATAGCTTGAAAATATGAAAGGTTCTTCATGAAACCAAAAGAAGTTTACTGTAGAGTGAAAATCTCTCAAAATATTACTGGCAAGGGGGTGGAAATATCCATTCATTTACACACTCATTCAATTAGTTACATCACTGAAATCTTTAGTTAAATAACTGAAATCCATGGCTATTCCTATTATTATGGAATAAATTAACTGAATTATTTTTATAAGGCCTTGACATTTTTTTACCTTTTCAAGACTACACATCCCCCATTAACTTGTAAGAATAATATTTGCCAAAATATTTCTCCCATTTCTCAAAACCAGTGCTTTAAGTGAAAACTTCTAGGTGTCTACATTATTAGGAAATAGTGGTTAAATTATGATTAGAATTGGTCAGGATGGGCAGGAATGAATAGAAAAGCAGCCATGAGTAACCCTTTCACTTCTGATCAACTGAACAATTTCCTGAGAGTAAAGTAATTGTTGTCAAAGATTTGCGATTTGTTTAGAATATTATCTTAAACATTTCAGGTACCTGAACAGGAATGAATCAGGTTGTCTTTTTCTGGAAGCCTGGTGCAGGTACAGCACAGCAAAAAAAATTTCTTTCTTGCAAAATAAGTGTTCCTCTTGCTCAGGAAAATATTAACGTTATACACAGCTCTAGGAAGAGAACTGTTGTGATTAACATCCCTTTTCCAGGGTAGCCAGAACTTGTTCTCTGGTTGTAGCCTGAGTTTGTTATAACTTCAATTGTGTGTAAGATGGATACATTAGAAGAGATTAAGGCACCAAGTAAAATGAGTTTGCTCTTGGCAGCACGTAAGTAATCTCATAAACTCCAAAATATTAACTCTCCTTTACTTTTGAAATTGCCTTTTATATTAAGTCATAAGTTTTATATAACTGTGAATTTGTCTTCCCCATATTTCAAGATGGGTCCTTTAATACCGCCCCCAGTTAAATTCAGTTTGGTTGTTTATATTAGTAGCTTCCTTTTAGTATATTTATAGCCTCCAGTAGTAAGAGATGTGTAGACGTTTCATTATGACATTCATCTATGACAATGTAAGCAAGTCACAGTCAGTTGTATGTACAAACATTTCCATGTAAGCTGGTACAAAAGTAGTCTTACAACTGTTCTGCAAACTCAATGCAATCCCAATAATCTGTCCCTTAAGGCGGGGATAATCATCTTGTAAGAAAGATGTAGTAACAGCAGGTGCAGAAGTGCTCTAGTGTCAGTATTCAGTTAGAGAACAGAATCCTCTGCAAGCAGCTGAACAGAGGAGCAGTAGGAATCTAAAACCTAGGGAACCACTCCAAACTAGATTCTCAGACCTTTTTTATGCAAGGATGTGACTTCATGTACTATATTTGTAGCCAACAAAACTATTTCTCCATCCATTCTATTATTTAACAAGCCCTCTGGTTTGGGTTGGAAATAAAAATAATTAAAAATTTTGGTTACAAGCTTCCACTGAATTGTTGAACTCTGTTTAGCATCTAATCCTCTAATCCCAGATTTTGTATTCTCAATTAAGAAACATTGAGGGGAATTTGACCACTGCTAGGGTATAAATTAAAATTAACACACTGTCCAAAATATTTTAAAAAATAAGTTAAAGGCAAGATAACAGGAACTTAGAATATAAATATATTCACACGACTATGGTAACTAATGTTTGCAGTCAAGAATCTTGGCTCAGATCCCAAAATATTGGACAGATGACTTTAGTGAAAAAAGATCAAGAGACATTCATTAATAGTTGCATTTTATATTTCATTTATACAAAAGATGATTTGTTTCTCTCTAGTCTCAGAATTCATGCAATCCTAGTTCATTTTTTTAAAAAAGGAATAAAAAACATAAGGTGTTTTTACATGGTTATTGTGAACAAGTCAGACAGAGGAAAAGATAAGACACTATTCTTAGACTGTGTAACTGAATTTAAAATCTTAAAATGTTTATGGTTTTAAAAGTTTTGTTTTATTTTTAATGGAAGACAAAACTGGCTCTTATTTTAATGGAAGCCACAACTACGGCTTCTCTATCACCAATGATGAGTGATAGAGATGGAGGAAAAATATTTTAAATTCATATGGTAAAAGCACTTAATATCATTCCAGTCTAGTTGATCGTATGTCGTGAGGGAAAATCGCCAAGTTAAAATATGTGACGCAAAGCCTAGATGGGCTAGATTTAGATTTTATTAGTGGCCTTTTATTCTATGACTATGTTTTAGTGCCTAATTATGGAAATGGATGTTGGCAAAGAAATTGTAATTTCTGTACATCCTGGAAAAAATAAGCTTTTCTTTTTCCTTTTAGAATGTCTGAAATGGTGGCAACATCATCTCAAGAATACAAAATTAACAGAGGATTTCATGATGTATAACTTAGAAGAAACCGTAGTGTCAATTTAGTTATCTTTAGAATATTCATTCATTCAACATTCAATTGATATCTAATAGTGCAAAGCATCACTTTAAAATTGCTTGACTGCAGATGATTATCAATCAGTTTCTCCTGGATCTCAAATATTAACAGAGGTGCCTCAGACTCAATAAAGGGACGGCAAAGGGGATGGAATTCTCTCTTCCTTTTGTACTCCTGCTTAATGTAAGCATGCACATTTCCACTTCTGTCTGTTTTATATAAAGGCGGTCTCCATAAAATTCATTCACTTATCAACCAAATATTTTTTGAGTCAATACTCTGGTGACAGATAACTGTCTTAGGCTTTGATTTTGTTTAAAAACCACCAACTATACCTAGTATCCCTGAAAGATTTCTCTGTTATATGTCACTTTAAAAGTTCTTTCACCATTCATTCATTCGTTTAATATTTATTGAGCTCCTACTATGAGAGCACTTTTCTATTAATTTCTGTACTCAGTGAAGCTGGAATACTACTGAATTGCTTTCTCCCTTAATAAAGACTTCAAATTGTTTTTTTTTCTATCCTCCAATCAGCATTTTGAGTGCTGAGAATCAAATATCTTCTCTAAACGTATGCATTCTTTTTAATTTTATTTTGAAGCAGTTTTAGACATAGAAAAACAAATACAAATAGTACAGAGAATTTCCATATACTTTACCCGCTCTAATGTTAACATCTTACATAACCATCCTGCAATAATCAGAACCAGGAAATTACTAGGGTTCCAATGTTGCTAATTAAACTACAGCTCTTATTCAGATTCACGTAATATCCTTTGTCTAAGACACCAATTCATGATCTTATATTACATTTAGTTGACACGTTTTCTTTGTCTCCTCCAAGTTCCTTTGTGTTTCTTTGCCTTCATAATCTTGACACATTTGAAGATTACAGGTCACTTACTTTGTAGATTGTTCCTCAATTTGAGCTTGCAAAATGTTTTATCCTGATTATTTTGAGGTAAGATAGTTTGGGCAACAATAATAGAGAAGTGATGTGCTTTACTCTGTGGATTATGCCAGTGGGAGATTTTATTTCTGCTGAGGTTAACCTTGATCACTTGGTTAAGATGATTTTTCCATTGTAAAGTAAAAATTGTTTTTCTCCTTCAAAAGTAAAAAATATGTTGGAGGAGATACTTCAATACTATTCAAATGTCCTGTTTCTCCTCAAACTTTCACCTATTAATTTTAGTATCCATTGGTGAATCTTGTCTGCAACAGTTATTACGGTGGTATGTCCCTGAGAGTGATTTTCCATTTCTCTCTTTTCTTCTACATTTATTCATTGAAAATCTCCTGTAAAGAAGAGCTGACCATTCTCCCTCATTCATTTATTCAATTATTTATTTTAACCCTGTTGACTCATAGATATTAAATTTTTTCTATGCACTATAACCCAATACTATCAGCACTTTGTTGTCCAACGTTTTAACTTTTGGCCATTAGAAGCTTCTTCAGGTTGGAACTTTTGGGCATGTTCCTATCCTTTTATTGGTACTTCTTAATCTCTGGCACCACAACATATTGCAGATTTATCTTGTGTCTTTCCTGCTCTGCCACTGGAATGAACTATTTCTCCAAGGAGCCTTGATTCCTTTTATTGGTGAATACTGTTTACAAATTAAGATCTGGATGCTTGGTATGCTCATTGCTCCTGTAATACCACTGCTTCTAAACCCTCTCAGTGGACAAAACTAGGAAATATATTTATGAATATATTCATAAATATACCACATAATTATTCACTTACCTTAATTTCTAAATTTACCTATATTTATCTACTATATATGAAAAACCATGAGTTCCTATGAATATATCTGATTCTAATTCAACACCGATGGAATCATTTAGCCTTCCCTTTTCCTTATTTGCAATTTTTTTTCTCTGAGAATAGGAATCTCAGCTAACACCTACATTATGTTTACTGATTTGCTCAACCCTAGTGCAGTTACTTTTAACAGTTTTACATTCTTTATCAAGAAGCAAAAACACCTTGTTATTTAATGTTAAGCATTCTCCTTCAATTGTTGTACCTAACTATATCACTATAAAAAGGAATTCTCAGATTCCTTACACAGTTGTAATTACTGCACAGGAAACAAGGTTAAGTGCTGAGAGCTATAAATTTAATTTCTCCCATTATGAGTTCCATTCATCTGCATGTAGCATTTAATGCCTCACAGTATTCAGCCACTTCTAATTATAAGACACTTGAATAAAAGAATTTAGAATGGGTTGATAGGTCATAGATTACTCTGAAAGGTGGACAGAAGCCAAGAGTTAAATCTCTGCAGTAGAAAATGAACTAGTGAGGCCTGGATACTATAGTTATAGGTCTAGAAATATAATTTTATTTTATTTTATTTTTACTTTATTTATTTTATATTATGTGTTTTATTATTTCATTTCTTTTATATATTTTATTATTGAATTTTATTTTCATTAAAAACATTTTAGAAGCATAGTCTTTCTTTCCTTATCCAGAGTGAAAGTGACTAGTGAGACATCTTTCAGTAAATGCTAGTGTTCATTTGTGAAGGAAGAGGTAAAGAAAAAAAGAAGGTAACTGATTCAAAAGAAAGTCAAGGATTGAAATAAACTTACTATGAAAAATACAGACATGTTGAGTTTTTTCTGACCCAAAGAAAATATTTAGTACTATTATTCAGATATAGATATACCCGAATCACCTCACTACTGTGTTTTCATTTTTGTTGCATTTTAGGTGTTAGATGTGACCTTGTTATTACTAAGAGTCACTTAGCAGAAAGTCCTTATTGTCTATTACGTGGCCTTCTTAATACAAGACAAGGACAATGTTTTTGTGCATGTGCTCTATGTTGCATAGGTATGCTTACTTCTTTCTTGTTCAACAAAATTACCTATGTTTTCACTGTTGATGGCAATTCTGAGCCCAGAATGTATATGCAAGGGTAAATGAGATATAAAGTCATTACAAAAATAACTATTACTTTCATAGGGCTTTAAAAACTCTTTCCCATTCTTCCTAATGAGATGGACGCTCTTGAGTGATATGTCCTACTTCCTTGAATAGGTAAGCTGAGTACCATTTTGTCTTCAAACATCACATTGCTCTAAAATGACTCCAGGGGCCGGCTGTATAGCCCAGTGGATAGGGCGCCGGTACACCACATGGGAGGCCCCGGGTTCAGTTCCCAGGGGACCTCTCCGAGTGGGCAGACCGCCTGAGAAGGCAAAAGCCGCCATGGGCAGGGCAGAGCCTCCGTGGGCAGGGCAAAAAGCTGCCACGGGCAGGGCGAGCCGCCTGCAAACGGAGCAAAGCTGCCTGCGAACGGAGCAAAAAGCCACCCGGGAATGGAAGCAGACCTGCCCACAAGCGGGGCAGAGCCGCCTGCGTGGTGACCTGGCCCGGCATGTCGCCGCAGCGAGGGGAGACAGAGCAAACACAGAAGAACGCAGAGAGATGAACACAGCAAGAGCAAGCAGAAAGGGCGGG
>PVKH010029900.1:0-12580 GCA_004027955.1 Chaetophractus vellerosus | reverse complement strand
TAGACTCTATTTCCCCTCCCCTCGAAACCGAAAGGGTCTTTGTGACTCCCACAAAGAAAAAAACTATGGTGAAAGTTATGCTGCATAACTTCCCAAGCTGGGTTAAAAAAAGGTGATACAGTTTTTATCAGGCTCTCTTTTTCAGAAAGCTCACCATTGGAACCCAGTAACCATGCTGTGAGGAAGCCCAAGCTACATGGAAAGGCCACATGGAGGTGCTCCAGGAACAAACCCAGCTAAAACCCTAGCCAAAACCCAGCATCAACTGTCACACATCAGAGTGAACAAGCCTTCAGAAAATTCCAGCCCCTAGAAACTGAGTCACCCCTAGCCTTTCAGTCCTCTAGCTGAGGCCCCAAACATGGTGGAACAGTAATAAACCATTTCCACTGGGCCCTGGTCAAATTCCTGGCAGAGTTTGTAAGCGTAATAAATGGTTGTTTGATGCCACTGTGTCTCAAGGTAGTTGTTACATGGCAACAGATAGCCAGAACAGATGGTATTCAAAAGCTGGAGAAGATATTCCCCATTTGAACTTAGATTAGGTTAATCAATCAACAACCAGGGATCCCAAGAATAGAAAATTGACACCATGAATCCAAGGTCCCCAGCAGCTATTTGGGTTGACCCCAGCACTTCAAATTGAGTCACAAGAGAATGTCAGAGGCCAGGTCTGTTTGGAGGTGGAAACAGGAGTGGGAGTGGGTGTCAGGAACATCCCACAAATCAACTATTCCAAATGACAACTCCCCACACTGGATTCAGCCAATGTTTACTGAGTATCTATCATGAGTCAGAGGCAGAACAGAGTCCCCGCCCTAAAGGAGCACAGTATAATTAGAGAGACAGACACATCCACACTCAGAAGTAATTATAATGCAATAAGTTCAATTGCTATTAAAACTAAAAGTACTTTGGGACTACTTTGGATAGTTAGGAGTGCCAACCTTAGATATTTAGTATCCTAGAATGGTTCCTATTCAATCAGAGGTATAAATGTTACTCACCTCATGATTTCTCAGCTCTTAGAGTCCAAATCCCTTCATCCAATTCTTGGAATAAAAGGTCTGTGGTGCACCCTTGCTTAAAAACAAGAAATAAATGTCTTTTCACATCTTATATAACCCTGTGGAAGAAACTACAGTTGGCCCCCAAAATCCACTCTTCTGTTCTCTAGGCTAACAGAACCCTTGTTTTTTGCTGGGTTTCTTGCACACCTAGAATAAAGATTATGTTTTTCCACCCCTCACCCCCCTTGGGGAGGCCATGTGGTCAAGTTTTGGCCAATGGGATGCGCAGAAAGTGATATGGCATTTCTGGGATGCCTCCTTAAAGGGAGGAACATGCCCTCTTGGCACCATTTCTTTCTTCTGCCTGGCTGGAATAAGGACATGGTGTTGAGCCATCTTGAATGATTCAGATAAGGAAGAAGCTTAGGGATGGTAAAACTTGGGTCCCTTGCACACTAGTCTGCCTAGCAATAAACTGTTACATAAGAGAGAAATAAACCTCAGTCTTGATTAAGCCACTATTATTTAGGGGCTGGGGATTTTCTGTGACCCACAGATACATCAAGTTTAAATTTTCCTTTAACTGAAACTAAGCACTTTATTTAGCCTCTATTTATGCATGTGCATGCACATACACTCGCCCTGTGGCTAGCCCCACTCTAAACTCAAGAAAGAGTTGAGGAATATGTGGTTAAATGAGATCAATTGCACAGTTATTGACATAACTGCTTCCTGCTGCCTGGGCTACCAGCTCACAAGTGCATAAGATCAAGATTTCCAGGAGGGTTCCAAAGGCCCTGAAGGTAGCTGGCTGGCAGTGCTAAGTGATATGCAAAGCAGCTCTTTCCTAGAGACCATTTTGCTCAAATAGTTGGTAAAAATTGTTTTCGAATTCTTTATCTCTTCAAAGGTTTTGTCATATGCACAAGGAAAAAGTAGCAGAATTCCATTCTCCTGTGTCAGCTAATCTTGTGTTTTTCACGAACACCAGGAAAGTAGGAAATGTTTATGTGTAGCAAGTGACTGAATAGGTTGTTCTTTTCATTTTAGGGGGAAACCTCAGCAATAGCCAAGTGTACTGGGTCTGTTACTTCAGGGAGATGAGATTAAGCCAGCCTGTCCCTAAGCATGCTCTGTTAATGAATGTTAATGCAGAGAAGAAAGAAAAGATTGCATCATAAATGAGTTTGAGAAAGGCTGAACAGATTTTTAAAGAAGTTTCTTTGCTGTGAGATTTCTCAGGGCCTTTCCTGTGGTGTACATTATGAATCTCCAATAGGAAGACATAGCATGCAGAGTTTTCCCAACATGTTTTCCCACAGAACACCTTCCCATGGATAATTTCATGGCAGGGTGTTTCCAAGGAACTTGCTTGCTGAATTTGTAAACGGACTGGTGGCATATCTGCTCAGTCATATCTGCCAATGCACAAGAGCTGGAATGTGGGATTTTGAAGGGGTATGGCTGTAATATTATTTTTAACCTACTAAATTCTAGGGGACTAGTTTGCCATCCCCCCTCACCGGACATTTTGCTCTTTTCCATTCCTGCTTCTACCTCCCTCTTCAAACAGAGTAGAAAATGAAAATAGCCCAAGGACACTCCTGGCTAATTCTTTCACAAAGTAAGAGCACTTGGCACATTCAGTGTTGTAGAGGGGGTAAGTGAAAGGGGATCTTGGCCAAAACCAAAAGCAGGGAGGATTTTCCAAACATCGAAAAGAGATTCTTTGGGGTTAGGGGAAGGAGAGGGAAATTCAATGATTAGAGATGTCTGTGGCACTCAGAGGAGAGGGTACCCACCCCCTGCTTCCCAGGACCTAGGGGAAGTAGTGAGACTGCAGGGAGGACATGACTAAATGGTTCATCTGGGTCATGAGACCACAGGCAGTCAAGCAGGAATTCCCACACACCCGCTATGGCCCAGAAGCATGGGCCCTACCAGCCCTGAAAAGCCATGCAGACAAACAGATTTCTTGAAGACTTTGGCATTATCCTGGGGAATAAGAGAACCCTAAAAGGATTGAGGTTAGGTTTCTGTGATGGTTTGAAGCTATATGGACCCCAGAAAAGCATGTTCTTAAATCTAATCCATTTCTGTGGGTGTGAACCTATTTTAAGTAAGGCCTTTGATGAGGTTACTTCAGTTAAGGCATGAACCAGGGTGGGTCTTAATCCTCTTGCTGGAGTCCTTTATAAGAGAATGTAATTCAGAAAGAGAAGGAGAAAGCCACAGAAGCAAGAAGCCTAAATCAAGGAAACCCAGAAAAGAACAAGAGACCAGCGCATGCCACCATGTGCCTTGCCACGAGACAGAGGAGTTCAGAATCGCCAGCAGCCGGTGTTTGGGAAGAAAGCGTTGCCTGACGATGACTTAATTTTGACATTTTTCTCAGCCTCAGAAATGCTCACTTGTAAGCTAATAAATTGCCATTGTAAAAAACCAACCCATTTATGGTATATTGCTTTTGGGAGCCAAGTAGACTAAAACAGATTTCTATAAGCCCAGTGGGGTAGCGATCAAAATAGAAATTGGTTTCCCTCAAGGGAAAATAGAGATGTGGTTCATATTTACAATGACAGGTTTATCATCTTATGTTCTAGTAGGTTTTTTTGTTGTTTTTATTTCCAATCACTCACACAAAGTGCAGCTCTTCCACATCATTTCAAATTCCTCTCTCAATTGAACCTCAGCAAATATTTTCATTTACCAAAGTAAGAAAGTTAGACCCTATATCATGCTGGAGTAAATTCCTCAATAATATAAAGTTCTAAAACATCTAGACTTTTTTGTCTTTTCACAGTGCAATATTATGAAATTTTATTTGAAACTGAGAACTTGGTTAGACAGTCAAAATCAGAGTTTGAAACATTAACTTGAAAACCAAATATTCAGAAAATTCCAAAAACTTCCAAGGTAATTACAGTCTTGGTATTGTCCTTTAGACAGACACTGACAGTGAGTCTTAAGCAGAAGACAGACTCAAAAGTATATAAATGTACTTAGGTTCTTATTCAAAATGTAAGTTTCATTTTTGTGGACACACAAATGAGCCTAAACTTTGATGTTTCTTTTGTGAGAAGACGCTGAGCAATAATTATATTATATGTAACCCTTTCTCATGAGGCAACATTAAAACAAAACAAAACAAAAAACTTTGAAAGAAAACTTCAAAATTTCTGCAACAAAAGGAGAAAAGTCTCAGCTAGGATCAACATAATGAAAAGCAAAACCAAATGAGAAAATTTAAACATTGCTTGAAGCCTTCAGTGAGGTCAGTTTCAGAATTGTCTGGGAAGGCCAAGCTCACATAATGAGAGAAAATGTGGTGCATTGCTCTCCATATATGTGCCCGAATCTGTTCCTGAATAAGCAGCCGAGCTAAAAAGGGTGCCCTTATTAAACATATTCATACAGGCAGATTTTAATATACTCAAATAGCATACTTGAACAGTTGGTTGAGAAACTAGAGATAACACAGATCTTTTTGTTTTATTTTAATAGCCTCATAGCATTTTTTTTTCTGATTATAAATATAATGCAAACTTCTGGGTAGAATCCGTTGAATAGAGCAAGAACACAGAATCTCCCTCTTCAAGTACTCAATGAAATAAAGAAAAAAAGTGAAATAAACCAACCAAAGAAGGAGAGGGGTAAAACCTTATGCCATAAAATTCCCAAATGGTAGCCAAGAAAAGAAACAGAATATTCTGGTGTGATCCAGCATAGCTTCGTGTATCACCCTTGCCAACAGCAGATGAGAAAAATAGTTCCAAAAAGGAAGTCCAAAAATCCCTGAGGAGTCTCGCAAATATCCTATAATTTGGGGAGGTGGATCTGAGAGGGTGGTAGGCAGAACTGGGAAATGTCAAGGGAAAGTTCCAGTGACTAAGAGCCCTTCCATCCCACTGAAGCCCCTCAGCACAGATAGGAAGGACCACCAGGGCTTACCATTATTCCAGAGCCCTACACTGAGTTGGAGGACTTGAATGATCACTGGAGTAAGATACGCTCTTGGCTAAGCAGGGAACTTTTAATGGGGTCTCAGAAGAGAAAGTAGAGCTCAAATCTTGCAGCAAGGCTAATGTTTAGCCCTAGTCAAGCTCTCTGCTCCCCTATCTTCCACCTAGCACCAAGAATTTGATCTACAACCTGAAGAGAGGAAGTCAAAATACTGCCCCATAAGGTGGAAAGGCTGCAAGAATCCTCTACATTCTAACATAATAAACAGATGCCTGTGGCCAGGTGTGAACAAGGTGAGAAGAAATGAATGCAACTCTGCCAACATATTGGAGGGAACGAGAGAGAGGAAGGGAGGGAGGGAGGGAAGGAGAGAGGAAGGGAGGAAAGGAGGGAGGCAGGGATGGAGAAAAGGAGGGCAATAGGAGATGACAGGAAAATGATGTTAAACCTCGTCTTGCAGTTTGGAAAAAGAAGTAACCCAAGGAACAGAAGTAGGTCCCCATGAGAGGCTTTAGTCTCTAGAAGAAGTTAATAAAAATTTAAATTCAGTAAATAAGAGATGATAAAGTAACAGAATGAAATCACAGAATTTAACAGAGCTAAGGAAATAAATTATGAGCCACAATAAACTTATTACAGATCTAATAAATAAACCAGAAACAGAAAGAAATGGGATAGATCCAGATGAAAAATAAAATCAATAGGATTGGGGGAGAGGTTGATGTAATCACAGTGAATGAGGGAAAAAATGAAACAAAGATTAAAGCAATTAGATAGGGGATGGTAGATGTAGAGGACAAAGATTGTCAAACAAGATAATTGGTGCCCTTATGGTAAAAAAATATATAGAATCAAGAAATCCTCTGATACATCATAAAGGGAAAATTCACTGAAATGAAGAGAAAATCAGCAAATCAAAAGGGTACCCCCTATATATACCAAGAATAATTATTTCAGAATGATTGCAACAACAAAATACCTTATTTAAGTTATTAAACTTCAAAAATAAAGAAGTATCAGAAGAAATAAGTAATGATAAGCATCAAGACACATTCTAGTTAAATTATTGGACCTCAGAAGATAAACATAGAATGAGCAGATTAAGCAAGAAGGAAAAAACATGAGACTTCTCACAGCAACATTCAATCAATGCCTGAAGACCTGATAACATACAGAGGGAAAGCAAATTTTACATAAGAATAAACTGTGACAAGTTGTAGTCAGATGTTCTCAAACTTGACAGAACATGGGTAATAGAGCCTTCTTTTAAAACTACTCAATGGGACAGGGAGAGAAGACAAGGTCAATGAGTGTGTTCAAAGCAACCCTAAATGGGGGCCTTAGATCCCTGGCACAGGGGCCCATGTGGAGATTTTGCCTTCTCTCAGGGAAAAAAAAATGAGACCAATGGACTCTGAGCTTTGCATTTAGGCAAGGATTGCTGTGCATTCCAGACAGACAGGCTGCAAATCTGCATGGAAGCAAAATTAGAAATACCTACAAGATCTTTCCTTGATGCCTCTTTGTTTGGAATCTGGCTCACCCACGTCTCTCTTTCTGATATGAAACAAAGCAAAATGAACTTGTCATTGGAATTCACCTTGGGCCCACAATTTCTGCCCTAAGGAAAGTAATTAAAATCACGGAGTAACCTTCATTTTGTGGTAACGCTTGCACTGTAAACCCTCTGTCTGCTCCTGGCCACTGCATGAACAAGCACAGCTCTGGAGGAGCCCAGGACTTGAGACAATCAGGAGTTCCCACCTCCAGAAACAAGCTAGAAGCACGCTGGCAGGTAGTATCTGGATAATATCCCGGGCTCTGCATTTGATGGCGAGCAAAAAGCAGATGAAGTCCTTTTCCCCACCAGTCCCTTGAAATGCTAAAATTGCTACTTCACTGCAAGAAAAAAGAATCACAGCATATTGTGAACTGATAGGGAAGCATCACAAGTTGGGGGTTTCCCTCTCCACAGTGCAGGAACAGCCCCCCAGAGTGTACCTGGAGTGAAATCCAGAAGACACCTAAAGTCTCTTTTGAGGCAGCCTCCTGCCAGATGAGAAAGTGAGGGACAAAGGCCCAATTAGAGAGGCAGTATTGCCTGGCAGTTAGGCCTAGGGGCTTGATGGCAGATGGTCTGGGTTGTAATCTCCTTGCCACTTCCTGTGTGACTTTAGGCAGGTTCCTTTAATCTGTCCGTGCCTCAGTTTCCTCATCTGTAAAATGAGGCTAATAAGGGTACCTGTACCATAAAGCCATTATAAGGATTAAATGTTGATCCGCGCAGCATACTTGGAAAAGCATCTGGCACATAGTAAACACTTGATAAACTGTTAGCTATGAGCATTAATTCTGGGAGAGAGCAATCTAGAAGTGACTTCCTTATCCCTCAATGTCACTCTGGCCAGGGGAGGCTTCTCTGCCCAAAAGCTAGATGCATGCAAATGTCTCCTCTTATAAAATCTTCTGAGAAAATAGGATCAGGGTGCAGGAGACTGGAGAGCCCTTCCTGGACCGCTGGAAGCATCAGCACAGGCCAGAACCTTGTCCTCTCTCTCAAGGGTGCGTCTGTTTTAACCAGAGATTTCTCACTTAGGAAAGGATCTCCCCCATGTGTTCTCACTGAGCCTCAGCACAGTGGTGTAGGTGAAGTACAATTATTGCCATTTTGCAGATGGGAATGAATTTCCCAACTCACAGGACATGAAGTAGACGGTAAACTGGGATGCAGAGCCACTCTTCCGCTTCCAAATCAAGACCCCCTCGCCCATTTGTGTCTGTCTTTCTGTCTCTTTCTCTGGCTTTCTCTGTGTGTTGCTCCCCATTCCGTGGGTCTCTTCTGTGTCTTTGTGTGTTTCTCTCTGATGTTTGTTTGGTTGTCTTTCTCCTCCCTTTTTCTTCTTTAATCTTTTACTGCCTCTATCCCTTTCTTCTTTGCTCCAAGTTCAGACCCCAGATTCCTCATAAGCCATCCGAATCAGAAAAAGGAGGCTTAGGGCAGCTAGCAGCCAGGACGTTTAAGTGTCCCATCATGAGCCACGCTGGGGACAATGTGTCCCAGCCTGCTACTTCTCACCCACTATCTGGTAATGCAGAGACACTGAGTTCTCTATGCGGAAAGACATGGCCACTCTGCTACTCCAGGGACAAGAGCAGGAGAGCTACTCGTAATAGGAAGGAAGAAGCAACCCTGCAGGAAGCAGCCCCTCAGCCATATTGTTCTTTACTTCATTTCCATTCTGCCCCCATTACAAGCTCTGTCGTGATCATTCTCCCAAACCCCACTGTTTATCCTAAGATAAGCAGAAACCAAAGAAATAGAGGTAGTGGTAGCACCTCTAAAGGGGAGAGAGAAGCAACCAAACCCCAGCCAGGGCAGGTGGTGCCCACCAACCTGGATGGAGAAGTGGCTCTGGCAGCTGAAGAAGTGAGCCCCATTCAGTTTCCTTCATCAGGAGAATTCTGTGTCTGTTTAGAAGAGAGAAAGCATGGCCCACTCCAAAATGGCAGGCCAAGCTATGGGAAGCTCATCAATTGTCCCTCCCCACAGTAATGACCAACTACTACCACCTGGGCAGAGAAAGCACGCCACCTCCAGGCTAGACACGAATTTAGGACCAATATAGACCGTTCCAGAAACAAGTCATAAAAAAAATAAATTTTAAAAAAAGAGTATTCTGATACACACACTTTGTTATTTTTTTTGAAAGATACTTAGATACATAAATGTTACATAAAAATATAGGGGATTCCCACATGCCCCACTCCCTACCCCTCCCACATTAACAACACCCTTCCTTAGTGTGGTACATTTGTTACAATTGATGAACACATTTTGGAGCATTGCCATTAAACGTGGATTATAGTTTACATTGTAGTTTACACTCTCTCCTGCACAATTTTGTAAGTTATGACAAGATATATAACAGCCTGTATCTGTCATTGCAATGTCATTCAGGACAATTCCCAAGTCCTACAAATGCTCCCATTTTACACTTGTTTTTCCCTCTCCCTCCCCTCAGAACCTCCAGTGGCCACTGCTTCCACATCAATGGTAAAAGTTCTTTCGTTGCTAGAATCACAATAAGTCTATAGTAGAATAACAGTAAGTCTACTGTAGTCCATGGTTCATTCCCTTTCTATGTACATCTTCAGCTCAGTCTTCACTGTCTTAACCACAGTGACTGACGGCCCCTTCTAGGCTTTGGAAATTAGCAGTTTCTAGTGAACCATGGCAAAAATGACCCTGCCTCCATGCGACAGTGAGGTTTCAACAAGATCACTATCTTTGAAGGGCCATGTTTAGCTGAATATTGTATTGAATTTTCCTTTTTTTAACAACTGGAAAAGGGAAGTGGGAAGTGTTGATACTACTGAGAAGGAGCAAAGTCTCATAAACTTAGGACAGTGGAGATGGAGATGAACACATGAGGTCCAGCTGATCCAAAGTAGTCAATTCTTAGCTTTTCACTTGGCCATGCGGCATTCTGCAGCCAGCTAACTCTGTGTGCAGCCATTGAGGGAAAAAAGTGAAATTAAAGACATTCTGAGGTGCTGGAAATAGAACAATGAAGGTTGTGTCTCAACAGCAAGATGTAATTAGGGATTATATAATTTTTGAGGTCTTTGGGATCAGAACACTCTCTTTTTTTTACTTTTTTGTTTCTTTTTTTGTTTGTTTATTTTTATTTTATTTACTTTTTTTGGATCAGAATACTCTTGATAACATATTAAGTAAATTTATAGTTCGGCTTTTGGATATTCTGCTTCTCGATATTTTCAGAAGTGTCTTATAATGAAAGCAAAGCAGCAGCCTCCTCCTGGCCCACAGTGCAGACAAGCAATGAGTGTTTGGACCCTGTTTCCCCAGTATTGGCGCCATCTGACACCACCAATATAATGAGATCAGAAAACAACTCGAGGTGTCATGGTATGAGGATACAACATGGAAGTCAGACCCTAGCTCTCTTGTGTGAAAGCTCTATGACTTTAGGAGAGTCAGAATAAGTCACTCCGGTCTCAAGTTTTCATTTGTAAAGTCAGGATGATGACAATACCTGCCAAATCTACCTCCCAGAGGTGGTGTAAGGCTTAAGTGAGATAAAGTAAAGGATATGGGAAAAGGAACCCAATGTTTACCAATCATGTATGTGCCAGGCAACAGGTGGGCAATAGGCTAAGCACTTTACTTATATCATCTTTTTCAATCTCAGGAGAAATATATAGTGTCTGCGGTTTATAAGTGAGGGCATTTATACAGGTTAAGTAAATTTCCCAAGATCCCATGAGTAAGTGGTAGGCCAAATTCAAATTTAGGAGCACCTAACTTTTTTTTTAATATTAGAGAAGTTGTAGGTTGACAGAAAAATCATGCAGAAAATAGAGTTCCCGTATACCTCCCCTCACACACACCACTTTCCCTACTATTAACACTTTTGTTACAATTGGTGAAACAATATTATTATTATACTGTTAACTATAGTCCATAGTTTATGTTAGTTTTCACTGTGTTGTACAGGACTATGGCTTTTTCTATTTTCATTCTAGTAACATACATATGCACCTAATTTTAACGCAAAACTTTGTAAACTATGAAGTGCTTCACAAATGTAAGGACATTTTTTTATCTAGGGAATTTATGGACAGACAATGGCTTCTAAGGGAGAAGTTGGAAATATTCAATATGTAAAATTTCTGGGCCCATTTTCCTACTTCTTTTAACTTTTCCCCAGACCTTAGAATCCCCTTTCACCTGTAGTGGGGTGAATAGTGACCCCCCAAATGACATGTCCATGTCCTAACCCTCAGAATATGTGAGTATGACCTTATTTGGAAAAAGACTCTTTGCAGATGTAATTAAGTTCAGGATCTCAAGATGAGATCACCTTGGATTATGGATTATCTGAGTGGGTCCCATATCCAGTGACAAGTACCCTTATAAGATACAGAAAAGGAGAAAGTTATGTGAAGAGAGAGGCAGTCATTGGAGTGGTGCAGTCACAAGCAGAAGAATGCCTGGGGCCACCAGAGCTGGAAGAGGTGAGGAAGGATTTTTCCCTACAGCCTTCTGAGGGAGTCTGACCCCCTCCCCCCACATGTACCTTGATTTCTTACTTTTAGCTTCCAGAACCATGAAAGAATAAATTTCTGTTATTTTAGCCACCCAGTTTGTGATAATTTATTACAGCAGCCCTAGGAAACTAATACACCATCCAACCCCCAAACCTTGTAACTAGAAAGTTCCAATATGAGTTGTCTATATGTAACTGTAACCTGAAATGAAAGGGGCCTTCTCATGGGACTGTCTGCCTTTCAAGCTTCTCTCTAATTGCCAAGTGAACAACTTGCCCCTCCATTTGTTATTGAATTATGGACCTCTGAAAAACAAGTTTTTAATCTTAATCTGTTCCTGTGGGTATGAACCAATTGTAAATAGGACCTTTTGAAGATGTTATTTTTAGTTAAGGTGTGGCCAACTAAATAAATTCAGGCTTTAATATGGATTACTGGAGTCTTTTATAAGCAGACTGAAATTCAGATATATTGAGAGAAAGTCATGGAAAAGTCAATGAAACTCAGAAAAGAAACACAACACTGCATGTGCATTGTCACATGACAGAAAAGCCAAGGACCAAGGATCACTTGCAGCCAACCCCAGTCTCCAGGAAGAAAATATCACCTTGCTTCGATTTTGGACTTCTTTTAGCCTCAAAACCAAGAGCTAATAAATTGCCATTGCTGAAGCCAACCCATCATATGGTATATGTTTTAGCAGCTGAGGAACTAAAACACCCTCTAAGAGAATTTTCAACTAAGGGAACTAGTGTGGAAGCTTGTGGTTATGAGGGCAGAGATATCTTCATAGTTCCTGAAGCCAAATCACTTACAAGCCCCATTTAGATGGAACTGTTGATATTATGGACTGACGTGACTGTTCTTCCCACAATATCCCCTTTGGGTCTACCAGACAATTCCAGGATATCCCGGTCATTTCTGGTGAATAATTCTATATGTCCTATTACGCACTCCTGCCAACCCCCAGAGGCCCTGAATTCCATGCCAGGGATCCAACTGCCCATTTCCATCTCTATTTTCAGGGTATGTGTCAACTTGTCTATGCTATGGTACCCAGTAGTTTGATCAAACACTAGCCTGGATGTTGCTCTGAAGGTGATTCAGACTAGGTGACTAGTCTGGGATTGCTGTGATTGACATCTACAATCTATTGACTTTAGGTAAAGGAGATTGCTCTTGGTAATGTGGTTGAAGGCCTTTAAAGCAAAAAGCTGAGGTTTCCTGAGAAGAAATTCTGCCTCAAGACTACAACATCAACTTCTGCCTGGGATTCTAGTCTCCTGGCCTGCCTTACAGATTTCAGACTTGCCAGCCCCCACAATTACATAAGCCAATTCCTTAAAATAAATCTCTTGATAGAAAATTTCCAAAATCTGATGAAAGGTAAGAATAGACACATCGGGGAAGTGGATGTGGCTCAAGCCGTTGGGTGCCCGTCTACCACATGGGAGGTCCTGGGTTCAGTTCCCAGTGCCTCCTAAAGAAGACAAGCTGACAAGACGGCCTGGCACGGTGAGCTGATGCAACAAGAT
>PVKH010029899.1:0-12582 GCA_004027955.1 Chaetophractus vellerosus | reverse complement strand
GGACCCATATCTGTTTATATTTGTCAAATCTACAGCACTACACTCTAAAATGGGTGAATCGTATTGTGTTAGGACTTATACCTTAAAAAAATGGACAGAGAACCATAGAAATGCAATGACTTATCTTAGGTCCCACAGTGGGTTATACACAAGGTTTATTAGTCAGGATTCTCTAGGGAAACAGAATCAACAGGAGATATCTGAAAGTAGTGTGAGATTTTATAAAATTCTCTCACATGACCTTGGGGATGCACAAGTCTAGATTCCACAAGACAGGCTGCAAACCAGGTACTCCAACGAAGGTCTGATGAAGGTCCTTGATGAGATCCCAGGAGACATTGACTGTCCAAAGACGATCTGGAAAATTCTCTCTGAATGTTTTTAAGGTATTCAACTGATTGGATAAAATGTCACTCATTACTGAAGGCAATCTTCCTGGTTGATTGTAGATGTAATCAGCCATCTATGCAGTAAACTCACGGATGACTAAAGTCCATAAATGTCATTGTATAAAAATTAGCCCAGTGCTTTCTTGACCAAACAACTGGGCACAATTACCTGGCCGAACTGACACACTAGCCTCACCATCACACCAGGTCTTTTGACTTCCAGTTGGTGGAAATCTCAGCAAACAAGTTCAATTTAGGTATGAAAGTACTGAATATAGTGTGTGATCCATGATAACTTATCCATACACATTTTTATTAAAATCTTGCTCTTAATACTATGAAAGAATAATTATTATCCTAGTCTATGGAGCTCTCTAGCATTATATCCAGTGGCTCAGAACACAATGAGTTCAAATTTCATGTCAGATACTAGCTGTGTGGCCTTGATAAGTTCTTCAATCTTTGTAATCCTCGGCATTCTCAACTGTAGAGTAGAAATAATAATATCTGTCATAGAAGTTATAAGCACCAAACAAAATAACATATGTGAAGTAAAGAGTACAGGGCCTACCACATTTTTACCAACCTGACACTAATTTAAAATGTCTTATAGGGCTTTCTAGTCCTACCACGGAGTGAGAAAAATTGATGCTACTAAAATTATATTTAAAGTGGATTTGAAAACATATGTATCTATAAAACTCATCTACACATATGTGTCATATAATTGTTTAAATATATGTCTTCAGAGTATAAAGTACAGAGGAAAATATATCAAGATGTAGAATGATTATTTTACAGTTGAATTTTTCTTTTTTATTTATCAGTTTGCATATTTTCTGCATTAAGCACGAATGGTTACTTGTGTGAAAAAAAATTTAATATATTCATTAGTAAAAATGCTTGTAAAGATCCACTAATTTGATTTCATGTACTACTAATGTGTTGTGACCTGCAGTTTTCAAAGCACTGCTCTATTTCAACCTTCCATCTGTCATTTAATCCCTGTTTATATGCTCCAGCCCAGTTGATACTAAGCATTTGCAAAAAAAAAAAAAAGTCCTCCAAGGACAGGGAACTGGGCACATACATACCATTCAACTTTAATCATTCTCATTTATTAGACAGGTCTTCCTTAATATGAACCAACTCTGTCTTCTCTTCCTTTATCACTAATGCTGATTCTATTTTCTAACATCCCAGATAAGGAAACAACTTTCTTCCGCAGATCAACCTTTCACTTTTTTTTTCAAAGAGCTACTGAATTCTTCTAATTCTATTTTTCAGGCTAATTATCCCCAGCTTCAGTCTACTTGCTGCCTAGGAAGAACTGATTATACTTAAAGGAAGCCCTGGTGAAAATGTCCTATATTCTACGGACTTAGAAGATGAAATCTTCCAGGTGGTAATCATGACTGTCTTAGTTTCCTAAAAGCTGCTGGGAGCAATAGACCAGAAATGATTGACTTTTATAATGGGAATTTATTAGGTTAAAAGCTTACAGTTCTGAGGCTGTGAAAATGTCCAAATTAAGGCACCATCAGAGATGCTGTCTCACCAAAAGTCTGCCGTGGATGATCAGGCACATGGTGGCATCATCTAAAGATGATTTCTCTCCAAGTTCAGCTATGGGCCATCAAGCCTATGGCTGTCTCTCCCCTCTCTTCCAGGCTTCTCTATCAGCCTCTCGGGGGCTTCTTTCCATGCCTCTTTGCTCTGCTGATTCCATCCTCTGGCCTCCATGACTTCTCTCTCAACCTCTCAGGGTGTCTCTGTCTCTGCCACATTTTTTGTGTGTGTCTCTGTGTTTTCAGGACTCCAGCCAGAGTACCAAGACCCACCCTGGGTCACACGTCACTGAAGCAATCCAATAAAAGTTCCCCAAGCTGAATTCAATATAATCAAAGTGTCCTACAGGAATAGATTAGCTCCAAAAACTTGATCTTTTCTGGAATTCACAAAAAGGTTCCAACTGTTACATGACCTAAATCAAAGTGAAGATAAGTAGAGTGGTGTGGGTGTTTGTTTATAGGTGTGGAAGAGGGTCAACAAAGTGACATGTCAATATAAAATGTAGACATTATGACAAAAGAAGTATTCTTTTGAACTCCTGTCAAAGAGTTACAGTTTCCTAGAAAATAAAACTTGTATTTCCTATTTATTTATGCATTTACAGTAATCTAAGTCTTGGTAAAATAATTTTGCACAACCTAAAAATAGGTAATTAATCCTTATTATTGCAGTCAATGCCATGGCTTCTTTAAACTGGACTTTAAATTTCAATTCTATTCTCTTAATCAATATTTCCCTTGTCACTTTGATCTCATTTAAGTTGTCAAGGCAGTGGTTCTGAAGAAGATTCTGCAAAATAATTCATTTTCAATATGTTTTGTGTTGAAATTTGAGTTGTATTTGTTTTCATGGGATAGATCTCAAATCATGGGTCATATTCATTTCCCTGGACACTCAAGCAGGAAGGGCAGTCTAAAAATGATTTGAGAATACTGAAGCTAGTAGATTTAACAGCTTGCTTTGCAGAGATTATTTCAGTAAACTTAATATAAAAATGTGTTTGTTCCCATATTATGGGTGAGGTAGTGTTAGGAGCTAGGTTAGTAAATTATCTAACAACATAATTTATATAATATATTTTATTATAAAAATATAGGGAAAAAGAAGAAACCCCAAATACCATCAGTCAGTGACGATTATGTTTAACATTCTTGTCTATACTGTCACAGAACTTTTGTATTGATACATTTACTTGAGATCCCAGAGAACTTAATGATCATTTCACTGAATATCTAAAGACCTTTTTTGAAATTCTTTTAGTAGTTTAATAAAATGTAATTTTACTATGTGATATATTTTTTCAAAGCATGTTTCATTTTACAAACCCATGATTGTTGACACTCAGGGTCTCTATCCACATTTTTTCTCTTTGCATAGCTATACATTGTAAAGTTAAATTTGAGTATGCATTTGAAAGAAAGCCAAATTTTTATTTCCTAGTTTCTCCTCCCGAAATAAAGAGAGCTCAAAAGCAATTGGGAGCTTTATCCCTGAAGATGGGGTTGGATGCAGCAGTAGGAAAGGATTGGTCCTCAGGCTGTGAGTGAAACATCTAAGATAGTCATCTAAAAGACTAATTTAAGAAGAAGTAAAATGAAAAGCAGGTCAGACTATCTCATGAATCAACAACCCATTGGAGTTAGGGAAAAGAAAGATTTCATACATAAAACACAAAAGATGAGCCAAGATGACAGAATTGAATTTGAGGAAGGAAATTGAGACCTCTCTAAATCTCTCTTCCAACTATTGGAGCTTTGTATGGGCACACAGGGGAGTTCACGGTAACTATCAAGGATAGATATTAAAATATAATTATCAGAAGAGTGAAAACTTTGAAAATAATTTAATAAAATAATCATTTTACAATAGTATCAAAAACCATATAACACTTAGGAATAAACTTAGCAAAAGATGTTCAAACCATGTACATTTGAAGCTACAAAACATTGTTAAAAGAAATTAATGACCTAAATAAATGGAATGACATCCTATATTCGTGGACATATTGTTAAAATGGCAACATTCTCAAATTGATCTACAAATTCAATGCAATCCCTACCAGAATTCCACTAGTCTTTTTTTTCCCCAGAAATTGCCAAGCTGACTCTAAAATTCATGTGGAAATACAAAATATAGCAGGGCCAAAACAATCTTGAAAAAGAAGATCAAATTTTAAGTACTAACACTTCCCAATTTTAAAACTTACTCTAAATCTACAATAAACAAGTGTGATGGGTTGAAGCTACATAAACCCCCCAGAAAAGTATGTTCTTAAAGTTAATCCATTCCTGTGGGTGTGGACCCATTATAAATAGGATCCTTTGATGAGTAGTGTCTTAAGTTATGACCCACCTCAATCAGAATAAGTCTTAATCCTCTTATTGGAGTACTTTATAAGAGAATGAAATTCAGAGAGAAAGAAAGCCAAAGAAGCAAGAAGTTGGATGAATCAAAACCATGAAGAGATGGGAGAGACTAGTAGTTGCTATCACGTGCCTTGCTATGAGACAGAGGAGCCCAGAATCACCAGCACCTGGTCTGGGGGAGAAAGTATCACTTGATGGTGCTTCATTTGGATGTTTTTGTCAGCCTTGAAACTCTAAGCTTGTAAGCTAATAAATTCCCACTGTTAAAAGCCAACCCATTTTATGGTATCTGCTTTGAGAATTTTAGCAAACTGAAAAATCAAGACAGACGCAGAGATCAATGGAATAAGAATTGAGAATTCAGAAAGAATTCCATATATTTATGGTCAATTGATTTCCAATAAGGATGCAAAGACAATTCAATTAGGGAATGAATAGCTGTTCTAACAAATGGTGCTGAGATAACTAATGAGTGAATAGGACCCCTACATCAAAACATATACAAAAATTAACTCAAAATGGATCAAAGCCCTAAACATATGAGCGAAAACTATAAAAATTTAAGAAGAAAATACAAGTATAAATGTTTCTGACCTTGTATTAGGCAATGGTTTCTTAGATATGACACCAAAAATACAAGCAGCAAAAGATAAGTTGGAATTCATCAAAATAAACGGTTGTGTTTCAAAGGACATCATCAAGAATGTAAAAAGAAAACCCACAGAATGAGAGTACATTTGTGCAAATCATGTATCTGCTAAGGGACTTAAATCTAGAATAAATAAAGAACTATTAAAACACAGTTATAAAAATACAAATAGTCTAATTAAAAATGGACAAAGTATTTGAATAGACATTTCACTATAGAAGAAATACAAATGGCCAAAAAACAGAAGAAAAGTTGCTCGGCATCATTAGTCATTACAGAAAGGCAACTCAAACACATAATGAAATACTACTTCAAACTCACTAAAATATCTCTAATAATTTTAATTAGTAAATGACTTATTTTTATAACATGCATAAAAAATTTAGTGAGGATGTGGAGAAATTGTAACCCTTATACATTTCTGGTGAAAATGTAAACTAGTGCAGTTCCTTGAGGAAATAGTTTGTCAGTCAGTTCCTCAAAATGTTAACTGTAGGGTTATGATATCACCCAGAAATTCCTCTCATAGTTATATACCCAAGAGCATCAAAAACATACAACTACAGAAAACTTGTACATGAATGCCCATAGTAGCATTATTCATAGTAGCTCTAATTTGAAAATACCCCAAATTCCTGTCACCAGATGAATGGATAAACAAAATGTGGCATATCCATACATTGGAATATATTCAGCCATAAAAATGAATGAAGTACTGATGTATGCTACAGCATTGATGGACCTTGAAAACATTTTGACAAGTGAAACAAGCCAGATACAAAAGACTACATATTGTATGCTTCCATACATGTGAAATGTCTAGAAGAGGCAACTCTAAAGAGACATAAAATAGATTAGTTGCCTAGTGCTGGATGAGGTGGGGAGAAAAGTGGACTGACTGCTAAGAGGTTTGGGATTTCATTTTGGGGTGATGAAAATGTCCTGGATTTAAATAGTGATGATGGTTCCACGATCCTGTGAATATGCTAAGAGACTGAATTGTACTCTTCAAAATATTCAGCGTTGTGATACCTGAATTCCCACGCCAAGGGACTGGTAAATGAATATCATCTTTTAGGTGATCTTGCTTTATAAGTACCTTGGAATAACTTAAAAACAAACAAAAATGTTTGGATGGGACTAAGACCATGTAATTCCAAATCCCATACTATATAGTATACAGTTATAGGTGCTGTTGATACCAATGGACCAAGATCCCCTTTATCAGAGGAGAGCACCCATCTCCCAATTGCTCTGAGGGTAATCTGAGAACATCTCACTGCTGCTCTTATTCTTTGGAGAAATGCCCACAATTAACAGTAGCTACCAGGAATTTACAACCAATGATAGATTCATGGATAAAACAATTCAGGCCCTTAGGCTCAAGGAGAGACAACTCTTCATGGTATTTTGTCTTTGAGAGCCCCCTGTGGATCGGGTCCAACCTAGACCAGAACATTTGGATTCTATCAAGTTCCTAGGTAAAATCAAAGTTGCTGGTCTAGGGATAACACATCCAGATGCACTTGGCTAGACTTTACCCCACCACCATCTGCACTTAGCCCCTTATCCTTTCCTGTCATATTTTTCTCACTTCCTTCTTCCCTATAGGCTTTTTTTCCTGTAGAAAATTACCTCAACCAATCATATGAATCTGAATCCCTGTGTCCAGCTCTGCTCCTAGGGAACCTGAATGAATTAAGACTATAAATAGCACTATACTTGTTAAATATATGTTCCAGAGACTTAAATCTTTGGTCTATTCATATGCCGGTTGAGCCCTGAATCTCAGCAGAGTTGCAACACCTAATGTCCAGGTCATTGGACTAGCCCAGGACAACTAACAAAAGGATGATGATGGACACTGCCCATCCCAAAAATCAGAGAGCATCTACAACTGTAAACAAGACAGTTCTACCCATCTGCCCTATGGGATCTAAGCCCCCTCTCAATCAGAAACAGAAGGGCATCACAATCCCCAAATCCTCAAGATTGAGGAATGAACAAACATAAGGGGGGAGGGAGTGCAACTAAAGTAGACCTATTATTATTATGCTAGTAATGGAAGAACTTGTATCATTGATATAAAGGCAGTAGTCACCAGAGATTTTGAGGGGAGGGAGAGTGAAGAACAATTTTGGGACATTGGAATTATCCTGCATGAATTGCAATGACAGATACAGGCCATTATATATTTTGTCCAAACCTATAAAATTGCAAAATGTAAACTGTATTGCAAACTCTAGACCATGGTTAGTAGCAACGATTCAATATGTATTGATCAATTGTAACAAATATACCACAGTCTTGAAAGATGTTGTTAATGGGGTAAAGTGTATGGGGTGGAGTATATCGGAATCCTTTATATTTTTTATGTAACATTTATGTAATGTAAAGCTTATAAAAAAAAGATTCAATAAATAAATAGATAAATGCCCAATGTAGAGGAAAATGAAATAAAGGAAAAGAATAAGGAATGTAAATAAAAAGGAAGGGAGTAGGAAAGAAAGAAGAAAGGAAATTGAGAAAAAATAAAGAGACATAGTAAAGAAAGAGTCTTACTCGCACATAATCTCTGGGTTTGGGAAGTTGCCTGACTCACAGCATGGGGAGGTGATAACAAAACTGGATGGGATCCAGTGGGCCTCTCTTCAAGGATCTACTCCAGCATTCATAGCCTATGACTTTGGGCAAAGCACATATGCCCCCTGAAATAATTGAGACTTTAATTCCTGCCCTGTTTACCACCCAGGACTGCTGAAGGCTGCACTGAGTTCGTGTATGAGAAAAGATTTTATACGCTGTAAAATGAAGGGCCAAGGTAAGTTCTTATATCTGTAATTGTCATTATATTACAGTTCATAGTAGACACCAGTTAATTAAGTTCCCTGTTCTGCATCATGCCCACAGTTGAGAGTCCTGCTATCTCAGATCTTTTTTAATCATAGAAACCAATGCTTGTGTTCCAATTCTAACATTCCACGTCCCATCATACTCAGTCCTTTCACTCTTGTGCTTCCAAGCCATGTGCCTGCTAAAGCTTTTACCCCCATCTTTTGCATGGTCTTGTCTGGCAATGAAATTACCATATCAGCTCATTACTCTCACCATTCCCTGTGAGGCAGGGCAGAGTCTATTAATTCTATGTATCTTCTGTGGATAAAGGGTTAAGAGGCACAGAGAAGCGCCCTGCAAGTCATCATTAGCCAAAAATATTAATCTGAGAGATGGCTGCACAAATCTGAAACCTGGAACTCACTGTGAAAAGAAAAGTTTTCGGTCATGACCATTCACTAACCTTGGAATTTTCCATTTCTGAAATATCATAGCTATTTACTTTTTTTCTGAGACATTTTCTTCCTTTGCTTATTATTACTGGTTCATTTAGCAAATCATTCCATAGACTTATATTTATCTAAATATGTTATTTTCAGTCTTTTATCGGAAATTGCACCCAGTGACATTTAATTTTAAATAAACAATATTGTTATCATTGGGAGCATACTAATAGATGCTTATCAACATATAACAAAAATGCTCCGTCATATAAAATCAACAAGAAATAAATACAAAATTATCACTTCCAATCGTTCTCTACCATGAATGTCTTTTTTGTTGCTTTGTTTTGAGTTTTGCTTTAATTGGTTTTTTACAAATACTTAGAAAGGGAAGGGGAACCAAACTTTCAAAGTCCCATTCATTGTCATACGTTGGCCTTTAGAGTACATTGGTTATTTTTTTTTTGTTTTTTTCTTTAAACAAAGATAAATATGAGGTTTAGAAGGATCAAATAACTTGACCAAGGACAGATAGCCAATCAAGTTACTGATCTGGTTTTTAGATTCAAATCTATCAGAAACCAAAATAGATTCTTCCTCCATTCTGAAATAAGATTTTTAACATTTTATGATTATTATTATTTTATTGGATTAGCCAGGTCTCTTGGGGTTGTAATCAACAAAAAGTTAATTTGAGCTGGGTTAGGCAAACACAGGGACTCATTGGAAAGATTCTGTGAATTTGTTTTAATATATATAATTACAGGCAAAGCAGGTCCTGAGGTGGGCTTCCAGCTTGAATGCCGGGAGGATCTAACTACTTATTTCTCATCTCTACTTCTCTCAGCAGATCCACTTAAATATCTCAGAATTCTTTCATACCAATGATAACAATAAGGGTAAATGAGAGATTTATTACACTCATGCTACCAGAGAAGTATAGCCTCTCGAGCCCTAGCTCAAATCTGGGAAAGCTGGAGAAGATTTATGACCACTTCTGTTAATAAAGCCACCTATGTCCAAAAAAAACCAAACCAAACCAAACCAAACCAAACCAAAACAAAAAACAATTAACCAAGCAAACAAACCTGTAGTCAAAAAGTAGGTGCAACGATTGCAGTGGAAATAATAAGAAAATTCACAAGGAGCATGAATGTGTGTGTACATTTGAGTGTGGTAAAGGGGATGAGAGGAGTTGAAGATCAAACAGTGAATCCTACAACTACCTCTAAAATCTAAGTCATTGTCAAAGGAGAAGGCTAATTGCAAACGTGTGTGTGTGCATTTTCTTTATTATTTATACCAAGACAAGCATAGATTTTGAATTAAGGAAACCTAAATCTTGCTGATATTTTTCTTTCTTTTAATACATATATCTAAAATACCCAGACACTTTGGTAAAGAGGAATTGAAGCACTTATCTCAGATAAGGTAAGTTACTAAAAAACTTTATGTTTGAATTATCTTACTATTTTCTCTAAAATTTTAGTTTGTTTTACTCTTAACTGCATCATCAGACAATTTTTTAAGAACACTCAACCCTATCTTTCTACACTTTCAAGACATGCTTTCATGCTTCAGATACTCTATATTTTTAATGTGGGTTTCAGTGCAACAATGAACAAAGCCTGTTTTAAAGTCCCAGTTTAACCTCATATGTCTGTGTGTGTCAGTCTCAACTAAAAGGATATCATTGTAATAGCAGTGCTATTATTTCAGGTATCTAAGGGTGAAGGTACAATTATAATTGTTAACAATCTGAAGTGCTTTTAAGAGCTCGGCTAGGAAAGCAACCATTATCGAGTATTAAATTACCATCTAAATATAAGCAAAGGAGGAAAAATAAAATATACCTTTGCCCTTGGTTTCGTTCCCTGGAATCAAATACCCTAAACAGGGAGAGGAGAGCTTGGTGCTGACAGCTTTTCCACAAGTGTGCTTTGCCCAAGTTCACCCCATTCAGTAAGGGAAATGGTGATTAATGCATCTTGTTCCATTATCCTGTCTGAAGGCCTAAGGGCTTGCTTGAAACAGGCATTCTTCATAGAAGAGTTCTGTTTACTATACCTTGATAATAGCTCAGGATTTTCAAGAGAAAGTTTACAAAAGACAAAAAAAAAATCTGCTGAATGAAGGAAAGATGCAATTGTTGACAAAATAAAAATATAGGTATGAGAAAAGACCTCAATAACTGAAGTTGTTTACAGATTAAAAAGAATGGTGCGGAGCAGATGTAGCTCCTGCTTCCCATGTAGGAGGTTCTGGGTTTGATCTCTGGTACCTCCTAAAAACAAACAAACAAACAAATGAAAAAACCAACTCTCACTGGGAAGTGGGTGTAGCTCAGTGGTTGAGCGCCTGCTTCCCATGTATGAGGTCCTGGGTTCAATCCCCAAATATCTCCTTTAAAAAAGAAAAGAATGTTTTTTTACAAGTTAAACAAAATAATGATGCCTTGGGCATTCTGCCCAAGGACTCCTGGGTGCATATATCTTTTTTCCATAATGAACTTTCATGAGAACATGTACTTTATGAGTCTGACCCTTCTAAATTATATTTAGTGTATTTTTTTAAATATTCTTTAAAATTTTTTCTTCATCTTTTTTTATTTCCAGTGTCATTTTTAAAAGATAAATTCCAGCCAATTTTAGAGCATATGGAGTATAGCTCTGCTAATGCTATTCATTAGAATCTTCAGGGAGTTCTACTAGATTATTAGAGACTCCAGAATACCAGTCATTTTCAGATCTTCTATGATCAGTAGATACTACACAACAGGAGAAGCTTCAGGGCATTTCAAAGTCACAAAATGACAACTGAGCACCCTCACTTCCCATAAATATCCCTGGAAGCATAACAGGATCAAGAGAGACCTTTACTCTATGAATATCCTTGGTAAAGCTACCCTGTAGTCACTCCATGTCAATGTGAAAACAACAAAATAAACCGAAAACATGGCTTTCCTTATTATCTATGAAGGTCATGATCTTTGAAATATATCCTTCAGTAAAGTCATGAAGTCAATCAAAGTATGAAAGTCAATGAAGTAAAGCTTTCATTTTCACAGCTGGGAAATACTTAATTACAATGATCAAGGGTAACACTGAGGCACAGAAAATGATGGAGCCTTGACCAACAGGCCTGCATGGAGGTTTGTGAGTAAAACATGTAACATCTCTGAATATTTGCCAAAGAGCATTTCCAGTAGATCAGCTACTGGCAAATTATTTTCCTGTCTCCAGAATAGATATATAGGAGTATATATTAGAGTCTCACTAGTTTTAGAAATGAGCCTGCCCTATTGGAGACTAGTCTAAGGCAGAAAGCAGAGAACAAGGAGTACCCACGATTTGAGGACAGGCCAGCCGCTATAGAGAAGCAATGCCTAGAGGTTAATACTTTGCATTCGTGGAGCTCTTTATTATTTTCAAGGAATTTCATGTTTGCTATTTCATTTTATCTTCACAATGATACTGTGTGGTAGGTATTATTAACCCATTTTTACATACAATGAAATTTAGGGTCCAGGTAGCTCAATTGAATGGGAAAGAATTTTATATGAGGGGAAAAATATGGAGTTGGGAAAGGAGACAAATACAAATTTACAAAGCCTGCTTTCCTTCTCTAACTAACCTGCCAGCCTTATTCTTTGAGCCTATGACCTATTCCTTCCCCCATCCAAACTACCTTGAAACCAATCTTCCAGCAGTAGAGTTATAGATAAAATCAAATCATACTGCAGGGAAAAAAGGAAAAAAGACAGCTTCAGACTCTAACTATTCTATGTATCAAACTCACCCCTGATCTCCCTCTCCCTTCTCCTTCTCACTTTGGTTACCCAGGTGCCTGAGAGGCCCTAAATGGCTAGTTCCTTATCTCCCTCCTCTCTCCCAGCCCTTATAAATTCCAAGAAGCCTAATACCACAAAGGAAAACTTTCCAAACCAAGTGGTCCTAGTCACAACTTTCTCCATGGAATCAAACCATCCTAAATGCCACCGGAGTCAATCAATCATCCATCCAATGATCAACCTCCCCCCATTACAATCTCCCAGGGCATGTCCTCTATCTACTCCCAGCCATTAAAAAGTTGTCTATCCTTTGTTTCCATGGAATTGAGAGCTACTCTCCCTTTCTTGTTATAGCACTACCTGAACAAAGCCATCCTTGCCTGTTTTGCATTATCCAAAGGAGTTTTTTCGTTGACAAAATGAATTCCAGTTTGGCCATCATGTGACCTTATCACTTACAATCTCAGATTACTCTTTCCATAACTGAAAATGATTATAATAGCCATTCATACAAGGTGTTGTAATCGTCAGGCAACCT